>WNWK01005148.1:0-120000 GCA_009830355.1 Cherax destructor | reverse complement strand
ACATGAACCTAGATAAGTATGTTTATGGAGCAACTTGCAATGTAAACACAGACTGGCATTGTAATAACCAGGCTTACGCTTGGTTACAAGTACGTCTGGCAGTTATGGATGACACACACATGATCAACCAATTGCAAAGTATGTGGCCAGCCCTGTGATCACTATTTTGAACACTATGTGATTAATTGTCCACTTATTGAGGAATATAGAAATAGACAGTATAATAACCTATGTGACATGTCAAGATATCTTATTAATGAAAATAGGATACCAGATATACTAAGCAATTTTTTTTAAATTTGCTTGTAAAAGATTTTGCCACCGAAGTGGCTAGTTTATTGTGCACCCCATATCCATCCTGTGGACGGTAGCGCAAGAGCATATGGATACATAAAAGGCCTAGGCACTAGGCCCCAAAAGGGTTAACAATTGTACATTTGGATTTATATCTACATTTCACTTATCTGTTACAAGCAAATTTAGGAAATTTGCTTAGTATAACTGGTATCTTATTTTCATTAATAAGATATCTTGACATGTCACATAGGTTATTATACTGTCTATCTCTATATTCCTCAATAAGTGGACAATTAAGCACAGTGTTCAAGACAGTGACCATATGCCTGATCACATAATTTGCATTTAGTTTGATCATCATCTGTGTCTCCCAAACTGTCAGAAGTACTTGTAGCCAAGCCTAAGCCTGGCCACTACAACATCAGTCAGTCTTTTCACATTGCAAGTTGCTCCATAAACATACTTATCTATGTTCATGTTATCATAGTGGGTTATAGATCTACTCAGGCTTCTAACTGCATTCCTATAGCAATCATTTTCATTATTTATTTATCTCCTAATATTATTCCTAATACTAGACACAGATATACCAAAGTTATATTCTACATTCTCCATCTGGGTGCTCTTCTTGGCTAACATATCAACTCTATCATGAAGGAGTAATCCAATGTGTGATGGAATCCATAGCAATTGTACATTAATTCCTTTGTCCCGGATTTTTGAGTATCTTTACCTGGCTTCTCCAATGAGCATGCTGTTAGAGTCATTATATGAGTCAAGAGCCTTCAATGATGACATAGAATCAGTAATGATGGTAGAGTCAAGCTCAGTGTCATAAGTTAGCTTTGCTTGTAACAGATAAGTGAACTGTTGATAAAATTCCAGATGTACTTCTGTTAACCTTTTTGAGGTCTCTTGTGTATCCATGTGCTCTTGTGCTACCATCCACAGGATGGATATGAGGTACACAATAAACTAGCCACTACCATCCACAGGATGGATATGAGGTGCACAATAAACTAGCCACTACCATCCACAGGATGGATATGAGGTGCACAATAAACTAGCCACTACCATCCACAGGATGGATATGAGGTGCACAATAAACTAGCCACTACCATCCACAGGATGGATATGAGGTACACAATAAACTAGCCACTACCATCCACAGGATGGATATGAAGTGCACAATAAACTAGCCACTACCATCCACATGATGGATATGAGGTACACAATAAACTAGAAACTACCATCCACAGGATGGATATGAGGTGCACAATAAACTAGCCACTACCATCCACAGGATGGATATGAGGTGCACAATAAACTAGCCACTACCATCTACAGGATGGATATGAGGGACACAATAAACTAGCCACTACCATCCACAGGATGGATATGAGGTGCACAATAAACTAGCCACTACCATCCACAGGATGGATATGAGTACACAATAAACTAGCCACTACCATCCACAGGATGGATATAGAGTGCACAATAAACTAGCCACTACCATCCACAGGATGGATATGAGAGTACACAATAAACTAGCCACTACCATCCACAGGATGGATATGAGAGTGCACAATAAACTAGCCACTATCATCCACAGGATGGATATGAGGTACACAATAAACTAGCCACTACTATCCACAGGATGGATATGAGGTACACAATAAACTAGCCACTACCATCCACAGGATGGATATGAGGTGCACAATAAACTAGCCACTACCATCCACAGGATGGATATGAGGTACACAATAAACTAGCCACTACCATCCACATGATGGATATGAGGTGCACAATAAACTAGCCACTACCATCCACAGGATGGATATGAGGTACACAATAAACTAGCCACTACAATCCACAGGATGGATATGAGGTACACAACAAACTAGCCACTACTATCCACAGGATGGATATGAGGTACACAATAAACTAGCCACTACCATCCACAGGATGGATATGAGGTGCACAATAAACTAGCCACTATCATCCACAGGATGGATATGAGGTACACAATAAACTAGCCACTACCATCCACAGGATGGATATGAGGTACACAACAAACTAGCCACTACTATCCACAGGATGGATATGAGGTACACAATAAACTAGCCACTACCATCCACAGGATGGATATGAGGTGCACAATAAACTAGCCACTACCATCCACAGGATGGATATGAGTACACAATAAACTAGCCACTACCATCCACAGGATGGATATGAGTGCACAATAAACTAGCCACTACCATCCACAGGATGGATATGAGTACACGATAAACTAGCCACTACCATCCACAGGATGGATATGAGTGCACAATAAACTAGCCACTACCATCCACAGGATGGATATGAGTACACAATAAACTAGCCACTACCATCCACAGGATGGATATGAGAGTGCACAATAAACTAGCCACTACATCCACAGGATGGATATGAGGTACACAATAAACTAGCCTACATATATGCATCCACAGGATGGATATGAGTACACAATAAACTAGCCACTACATCCACAGGATGGATATGAGGTACACAATAAACTAGCCACTACCATCCAGGATGGATATGGGGTCACAATAA
Source organism: Cherax destructor (assembly GCA_009830355.1). Classification (NCBI taxonomy): domain Eukaryota; kingdom Metazoa; phylum Arthropoda; class Malacostraca; order Decapoda; family Parastacidae; genus Cherax; species Cherax destructor. The sequence continues at coordinate 117,105 of WNWK01005148.1, read as the reverse complement.
ACTAGCCACTACCATCCACAGGATGGATATGAGGTCACAATAAACTAGCCACTACCTATCCACAGGATGGATATGAGTCACAATAAACTAGCCATACCATCCACAGGATGGATATGAGGTCACAATAAACTAGCCACTACCATCCACAGGATGGATATGAGAGTCACAAAAACTAGCCACTACCATCCACAGGATGGATATGAGTACACAATAAACTAGCCACTATCATCACAGGATGGATATGAGTGCACAATAAACTAGCCACTACCATCCACAGGATGGATATAGTACACAATAAACTAGCCACTCATCCACAGGATGGATATGAGGTACACATAAACTAGCCACTACCATCCACAGGATGGATATGAGTGCACAATAAATAGCCACTCATCAGATAATCCAAATAGCACCTCCAGATGGTGAGTCACAAAAATAGCACATCACAGGAGATAGAAAAAATCTACGGATGGATGAGTACACAATAACGCACTACCATCCACAGGATGATTGAGACAATAACTACCATCACAGATGGATATAGTCAAATAACACACTCATCAGGATGGAATAGTCATACTAATACCATCAGATGGTTAGTCAAATAAACTCTCATCACGGATGGTATGATCAAAATACACCCATCCGGATGGATATGAGTACAATAAATAGCACTCCATCCAGGATGGATAAGTCATAACTACCACTCCATCACGATGATTGGTAATAAACTGCCATCCAGATGGATGGTCAAACTCATCAGATGATAGTCATAACGCCACATCCGGAGGATTGTCATAAATCTATCACGATGATTGTCAAACTAATCCACGATGATGTCAAAACTACACACTCCCAGTAGTCACAACTATCCAGGATGATATAGCAAACGATGTGATATGAAAAACCACATAAGGTGAATAAAAACACACATCAGGATGATAATACAAATAGCCACTACATCACAGGATGGATAGTACAAAACTGCATCGGATGGATAGACAATAACTCATCAGATGGATAGTCACAAATAACATACAGGATGATATAACTAGCACTCATCAGGATGGATATAAACGCCTCCACAGGATGAAGATCATCCAGGTGAGAAATAGCCACACATCAGGATGGATATATAACAGCCACATCGGATATGTCACTCCTCGATGAATACAATAAATCACTATCCACAGATGATAGCACAACTAGCTACATCACAGGATGATGATAATTGCTAATCAGGATGATAGTCACAATAAACTAGCACTACATCCACAGGATGGATATAGCTACAACATAATAATACATCCATGATGGATATATGCACAATAATAGCACTACATCACAGGATGGATATAGTCACACAATAAACTACCACTACCATCCACGATGGATATAGAGTGCACAATAAACTAGCCACTACCATCCACAGGATGGATATGAGGTCACAATAACTACCACTCACCACAGGATGGATTCAGGTCACAATAAACTAGCATCACCATCCAGGATGATATAGGTCACAAAACTAGCACTACCATCCACAGGATGGATTGATCACAATAAACTAGCCATACCATCCACAGGATGGATTAGAGTCACAAAAACTAGCACTATCACAGATTCCAATACTACCATCATCTATTTACATCTCTTCCTCATCTCTTCCACACTCTTCATGACTCCTTACCATTCCCTCCCTTCCCTCTCCCCTCATCTCCTTTCCCTTCTCCTTTCCCACATCTTCCTTCTCCTTCCTCTTTCCTCATCTCCTTCCCTACTCCTTCCCCTGCATCTCCTTTCCCCATCTCTTCCTCATCTCCTTTCCCATCCTTTCCCATCTCCTTTCCCCTCTTCCCTCATCTCCTTTCCCCACTCTCTTTCCCATCTCCTTCCCCATCTCCTTTCCCATCTCCTTCCCCTCTCCTCTCCTTTCACATCCTTCCCACTCTCCTTTCCCCATCCCCTTCCCATCTCCTTCCTCTTTTCCATCTCTTCCATCTCCTTCCCACATCTCTTCCCTCATCTCCTTCCACATCTCCTTTCCCCATTCTTTCCCATCTCCTTTCCCATCTCTCCCTTCCTTCCCCATCTCTTCCCTCTCTCTTCCCTCTCCTTCCTTCCTTTCCCATCTCCTTTCCCCACATCTCCTTCCCCATCCCCTTCCCATCTCCTTTCCTGCATCTCCTTCCATCCTTCCCTCTCTCTTTCCCACATCTTCCCCACATCTCTCCTTCCTCCTCATCTCCTTCCCACATCTCCCCACTTTTTCCCTCATCTCCTTTCCCATCCCCTCCCTCCTCCTTCCCCCTCCTTGCATCTCCTTCCCACATCTCCTTCCCACATCCTTTCCCCTCTCTCCCTTCTCCTTCCTTCCTGCTCCTTTCCCCACATCTCTCCCACATCTCCTTCCCGCATTCACTTCCCTATCTCCTCCCTGCATCTCCTTTCCCCACATCTCCTTTCCCCACATCTCCTTTCCCCACATCTCCTTTCCCTGCATCTCCTTTCCCTGCATCTCCTTTCCCCATCTCCTTTCCCCACATCTCCTTTCCCTGCATCTCCTTTCCCTGCATCTCCTTTCCCCACATCTCCTTTCCCCACATCTCCTTTCCCCATCTCCTTTCCCCACATCTCCTTTCCCCACATCTCCTTTCCCCTGCATCTCCTTTCCCCTGCATCTCCTTTCCCCGCATCTCCTTTCCCCACATCTCCTTTCCCTGCATCTCCTTTCCCTGCATCTCCTTTCCCTGCATCTCCTTTCCCCACATCTCCTTTCCCCACATCTCCTTTCCCCACATCTCCTTTCCCTGCATCTCCTTTCCCTGCATCTCCTTTCCCCACATCTCCTTTCCCACATCTCCTTTCCCACATCTCCACACTTTCCACATCTCCTTTCCCTGCATCTCCTTTCCTGCATCTCCTTTCCTCATCTCCTTTCCCCACATCTCCTTTCCCACATCTCCTTTTCCCTGCATCTCCTTCCCTGCATCTCCTTTCCCTGCATCTCCTTTCCCCACATCTCCTTTCCCTGCATCTCCTTTCCCACATCTCCTTTCCCTGCATCTCCTTTCCCACATCTCCTTTCCTGCATCTCCTTTCCCACATCTCCTTTCCCCACATCTCCTTTCCCCACATCTCCTTCCCCTGCATCTCCTTTCCCCACATCTCCTTTCCCCACATCTCCTTTCCCCACATCTCCTTTCCCTGCATCTCCTTCCCATCTCCTTTCCCCACATCTCCTTTCCCTGCATCTCCTTTCCCTGCATCTCCTTTCCCTGCATCTCCTTTCCCTGCATCTCCTTTCCCTACATCTCCTTTCCCTGCATCTCCTTTCCCTGCATCTCCTTTCCCTGCATCTCCTTCCCCTGCATCTCCTTTCCCCACATCTCCTTTCCCTGCATCTCCTTCCCCTGCATCTCCTTCCCCCGCATCTCTTTCCCCACATCTCCTTTCCCCACATCTCCTTTCCCCACATCTCCTTTCCCTGCATCTCCTTTCCCTGCATCTCCTTTCCCTGCATCTCCTTCCCTGCATCCTTTCATCTCTTCCTGCATCTCCTTTCCTGCATCTCCTTCCCTGCATCTCCTTTCCCTGCATCTCCTTTCCCTGCAACTCCTTTCCCCACATCTCCTTCCCCTGCATCTCCTTTCCCTGCATCTCCTTTCCCTGCAACTCCTTTCCCTGCATCTCCTTTCCCTGCATCTCCTTTCCCTGCAACTCCTTTCTCCACATCTCCTTTCCCCACATCTCCTTTCCCCACATCTCCTTTCCCCACATCTCCTTTCCCCACATCTCCTTTCCCCACATCTCCTTCCCATTCCTCTCCTTTCCTTTTCCTTTCTTTCCCCTATCCCCCCCTCTCCTTCCCCTCCTCTGCTCCCCCTCTGCTGGCAGTCCTCCTTCACCGCCAATTTGCTAATGTCTGGAGCCGTGGTGTTTTATTTCTGCCCAGAGTTATGTTTTTGTTGTTGGTGTGTGGTAAGCTGTAGTGAGTGGTAATTACTGTGCTGCCTCCTGGCCCTCCCACCTCTTAACTTATACTGCTGCCTCACTTATTCCTCCACCTAATACGCTCTCCTTCCTTATATGTGTGTGTTTGTGTGTGTGAGGGGGGTAAGCACATGAAGCGCTTAGGTGTTTTTCTTTCTATTTTCACTGTGGTATTTTTATATATTTGCAATCACGCATTGTGATCTTCTTTATATATATATATATATATATATATATATATATATTTTTTATTAAACATGGCGATTCCCACTAAGGCAGGTGCTGAAAAGAAAACTTTCATCATCATTCATCTATCACTGTCTTGCCAGAAGGGTTTTACACTACAGTTATAAAACTGATACATTAACACTTCTCCTTCAGAGTTCGCACTGTACTTTCCCATCTCCAGAACTCAAGTCCGTCTCTGCCGTTTTCTCCTGAACCTTCATAAATGTTACTTTGTTTCTCACACTCCAACAGCACGTCAAGTACTTAAAACCATATGCCTCCATTCACCCCCTATCAAATACGTCTCACACATGCTTGCTGGAAGTCCAAGCCCTCGCACAAAACTTCTTTACCCTCCTCCAACCTTTCCTAGGCCGACCCCTACCCGCCTTCCCTCCACTACAGATTTATACACTCTCGAAGTCACTCTGTCTCGTTCCATTCTCTCTACATGTCCAAACCACCTCAACAACCCCTCCTCAGCTCTCTGAACAATCGTTTTGTAATCCCGCACCTCCTCCTAATTTTTAAACTCGAATTCTCTGCATTATATTCACACCACACATTGACCTCAGACATGACATCTCCACTGCCTCCAGCCTTCTCCTGTTGCAACATTCATCACCCATGCTTCACACCCATATAAGAGCGTTGGTATAACTATACTCATACATTCCCTCTTTACTTCCATGGACAAGGTTCTTTGTCTCCACAGACTCGAAGTGCTCCACTCACCCTTTTCCCCTCATCAATTCTATGATTCACCTCATCCTTCATAGACCCATCCGCCGACATGTCCACTCCCAAATATCTGAATACATTCACCTCCTCCATACTCTCTCCCTCCAATCTGATATCCAATCTTTCGTCACCTATTCTTTTGTTATCCTCATCACCTTACTCTTTCCAATATTCACTTTCAATTTTCTTCTTTTACACACCCTACCAAATTCATCCACCAACCTCTGCAGCTTCTCTTCAGAATCTCCCAAAGCACAGTGTCATCAGCAAAAGCAACTGTGACAACTCCCACTTTGTATTTGCTTCTTTATCTTTAGCCCAACACCTCTTGCCAAGACCCTCGCATTCACTTCTCTTACAACCCCATCTATAAATATATTGAACAACCACGGTGACATCACACATCCTTGTCTAAGGCCCACTTTTACTGGGAAATAGTCCCCTTCCCTCCTACACACTCTAACCTGAGCCTCATTATCCTCATAAAAACTCTTCACTGCTTTCAGTAACCTTCCTCCTATTCCATACACCTGCAACATCTGCCACATTGCCCCCTATCTACCCTATCATACGCCTTTTTCCAAATCCATAAATGCCACAAAAACATCTTTACCCTTATCCAAATACTGTTCACCTATATGTTTCACTGTAAACACTTGGTCTACACACCCCTACCTTTCCTAAAGCCCCTTGTTCATCTGCTATCCTGCTTTCTGTTTTACTCTTAATTCTTTCAATTATAACTCTACCATACACTTTACCAGGTACACTCAACAGACTTATTCCCCTATAATTTTTGCACTCTCTTTTGTCCCCTTTGCCTTTATACAAAGGAACAATACACGCTCTCTGCCAATCCCTAGGTACCTTACCCTCTTCCATACATTTATTAAATAATAGCACCAACCACTCCAAAATTATATCCCCACCTGCTTTTAACATTTCTATCTTTATCCCATCAATCCCAGCTGCCTTTACCCTTTCATTCTACCCACTGCCTCACGAACTTCCCTACACCACAACTGGCTCTTCCACACTCCTACAAGATGTTATTCCTCCTGCCCTACACACGAAATCACAGCTTCCTGTCTTCATCAACATTTAACAAATCCTCAAAATATTCTCTCCATCTTCCCTGATACCTCTAACTCTCCATTTAATAATCTCCTCTCCTATTTTTAACTGTCAAATCCATTTGTTCTCTAGGCTTCCTCAACTTATTAATCTCATTCCAAAACTTTTCTTATTTTCAACAAAATTTGCTGATAACATCTCACCCACTCTCTCATCTGCTCTCTTTTACATTGCTTCACCACTCTTTAACCTCTTTTTTCTTCCATATACTCTTCCCTCCTTGCATCACTTCTACTTTGTAAAAACCTCTCATATGCTAACTTTTCTCCTTACTACTCTCTTTACATCATCATTCCACCAATCGTCCTCTTCTCTCCTGCACCCACTCGCCTGTAACCACAAACTTCTGCTGAACACTCTAACACTACATTTTTAAATATATATATAATATATATATATATAAATATATATTATTGTGACCACGAACGAGTGGTATTGATCAATAACTACACTGCACTAGCCACGAACGAGTGGTATTGATCAATAACTACACTGCACTAGCCAGGGGTCGAATCCATGTTGCTTTGACTCATTTAAAATTAAATCCTTTCTAAAAAAAAATCTTATACGTACGTTTAAAGATATATTTTTTCATTTGTGTTAATGTAAAAATTATTATTGTACCATAAGAACCTTAGAAAACTTACCTAACCTTATTATAACAAGCTCAATTTAATTTAGCCTAATGCGACTAAATATATTTTAGATAAATTTACAATAATTTAATAATAAACAAACACAATGAAATATATTTTTTTCGTTAGGGTCAGAATGATATTTTGCGAAATTATTTCATACATAAATTTTCGCTTGTCTTATTCGGCAAGAAGAGCGTTGCTATTTAAGCCAAAATCGCAAGTTTTACCTCTTCGGCACGACATGTTTGTGTGTGTGTGTGTGTGTGGAATAAGACATAGGCCAGTCTTTACTGTCTGGTTAGGCATCGAAATAGCTCCGTGGTGTCTGTGCAGTAACTTAAAAACGCCTCATCAGATCTGCTTCAAACTTTGAACATAGGTTCATCATCCATAGAAAAAGTGATATTGGCTTGTGTGATCTGAATTGACCAATTTTATTTAAAAATATTTTTTCTCTCTGTGATATATAGGGAATAACTTTCTGATTGCTTTTAAACTTTGAGTGTTGATGTATTTTGCTCAAAGGAAAGTTCGTAGTGTTATTGAACTGTGTAAGTTTTAATTTTAAACCATATTGGTTTGTGTGTGGTAACGGAAGACTGGTTTGTGTGTGATAACGTAAGACTGGTTTTTGTGTGATAACGTAAGACTGGTTTGTGTGTGATAAGGGAAGACTGGTTTGTGTGTGATAAGGGAAGACTGGTTTGTGTGTGATAAGGGAAGACTGGTTTGTGTGTGATAAGGGAAGACTGGTTTGTGTGTGATAAGGGAAGACTGGTTTGTGTGTGATAATGGAAGACTGGTTTGTGTGTGATAAGGGAAGACTGGTTTGTGTGTGATAAGGGAAGACTGGTTTGTGTGATAAGGGAAGACTGGTTTGTGTGTGATAAGGTAAGACTGGTTTGTGTGTGATAACGTAAGACTGGTTTGTGTGTGATAAGGGAAGACTGGTTTGTGTGTGATAAGGGAAGACTGGTTTGTGTGTGATAAGGGAAGACTGGTTTGTGTGTGATAAGGGAAGACTGGTTTGTGTGTGATAATGGAAGACTGGTTTGTGTGTGATAAGGGAAGACTGGTTTGTGTGTGATAAGGGAAGACTGGTTTGTGTGTGATAAGGGAAGACTGGTTTGTGTGTGATAAGGGAAGACTGCTCTCTGATTGACCTCAAGAATTCAAAATTGGTGCATCTGACTTAGAAGAATATCCGTGTTGATCTTCCACTCTGTAGGTGCCATTTATTTTTTTATTGAAGAAAATGGGATATTGAATTCCATGCGATAACTTCTCAGTGCTTTCTAATCGGCTTAAAACTTTCAACACTGATGTATGTTTCTTCAGAGACAGTTTTGCATTATAACAGTTCCTAGCCTTCTTAAATTAAGAGTGTTGAGCTACAGCTCCTGGGCATTTCTTAGGATGTTAAGCTACTTATGCTAGACATCTAAGTCATATTGGTCTTTTCAAGGTATTAATTTCTAGCTCCTGGATATCTTGGGATGGTTGAACTATATATACCTCATAAGTCTCTTATGGAAGTTGGGCTGCAGCTCCTGTGCTTTTTCAGAGTTTTGAGGAACATTATTGCATACGTGCTTTGAGGTACAGGGGACCTGGGTTATTGCATGCAAAGGATACCAGTCATATCACTCTCACTGTTCAGCTGCCAAACCAAAACTGGCTTCACGTATCTCTTTTCCAAAGTCAACGACCTGTGTTTATTTCCCAGTTGTGATCTCTCTCCTATCTTGAAAGGATCTGTGACACAATATTTCAGACACGCGAGTACAAGTAATTTGAACATTATCACCATTAGTGGTATTTCCCGTTGTTTTGAAAGTTCTCATATTTCAACCCCATCATCTTCCTGACCTGATCATTATTTCCCCTGATGTTTACCCATGGAATATACCTGAAAGCTGGAATTATGAAGTATGAGCGTGAGGCGTCGAGGCTAAGGTATTGCTAGGACCAGGCGTTGAAATGATGTCAAGGAGGATAATACTTCTTAACTTGTAATATAAATGAAGACTAACCCAGGTAGAGCCAGGGAGGGAGCGGGGCTGCTTGCCTCGGCCAGTCTAGTCTTACTTTTCAGAAGATTAACGTGGGGTTATTTTTCTTTGTGTATAAGATAAGCATGATGCAAGGTAAACACATTATAAAACTCTGTGTGTATAAGATTATTATAATGAATAGTAAACGTATTAGAGTTGACTTTAGTAACGTTTAGTGTCTACGTGGTTTATGTTGATATTTTTATGTCTCCCCAAAGGTGATATCTGATTTTTTTCATTTTTGTTTCGTCGTACCGGGGTTCCGTTTATAAAGAATAAAAAGGCACAATACTCTGACTGGATCAATACATAAATAAACCACACATAGGAGAAAGAAACTTGTGACGACGTTTCAATCTGACTTGGACTAATTAATGGTCCAAGTCAGACCGAAATGTAGCCATAGGTTTTTTTCTGCTTCGTGCGGATTATCTGTTAATCCCCTTTTATACCTTGAGAACATCTGAAGGCTTCAATTTGTCACCGAAAGTGTACTGTAATTAGCGTAACATTCTTGCATCTACTGGCATGTGCAGGTACCCTTTTGGTCAGTTTTATAGACCCAAAATTGCTTTTGGTTTGCACTTAATAACTGTCTGTGTCACCACTAAGCTGAGATACCAAACACTGCAACTCATCCACTGTCTGCTACCTTTTTCCACGACACTTTAGAAGCAGTATTTAGATTAATTCAGAATCTGGAAGAAGTAAGCTTGTGAATATCAATAGAAACACAGTAGTAGTCTATTAACCTGGTAGAGAGGTAAGAGAGAGTGGCTTGCCCATAGCCCAGCTCATCAGGGCCTGTGAGATGGGGAGGTTCAGCCGGTACATTGGTCCGGGGCCCGGCTGTGAATCAATGAAGGGGCCCCATAGCCACAGACGTTTTATTTTGAGTTTTTCATTTGATTTTTTTTTGGGGGTAATTTCAACTCTTTTTATTTTATTTAGAAAAATAATTATGTAAAATACACTTCGACTGGGGGCCCTCATCGTGCCCCAGGGACCCCAAAGAAATATTGTTCCGCCTTGCAAAATTTCTCTTGGCAGCACAGCCTACTAGTGATGTATCGGATATCCGCATCCGCATAACATCCGCACAATTTCTTGCATCCGCATTTTACTGTAAAGATATCCGCATACGCATCCGCATCCGAAATCCGCTGAACATCCGCACATTTTTTTTCCTGGATAGAGGCATGGTTGACAAATAGGCAGAAGAGAGTTTGCATAAATGGGGAGAAATCAGAGTGGGGAAGCGTCACAAGCGGTGTTCCAAAGGGGTCAATATTGGGCCCTTGTTGTTCACAATCTACATAAACGACATAAATGAGAGAATAAATAGCGACATAAGCAAGTTTGCCAATGACACCAAAATAGGCCGTCCAATTCATTCAAATGAGGACATTAGAGCACTCCAGAAAGATTTGAATAGACTGATGCAGTGGTCAGAGAAGTGGCAGATGCAGTTTAATATAGATAAATGCAAAGTTCTAAATATTGGACAGGACAATAACCATGCCACATATAAACTAAATAATGTAGATCTTAATACTACCGATTGCGAAAAGGATTTAGGAGTCCTGGTTAGCAGTAATCTAAAACCAAGACATCAGTGCATAAGTGTTCGCAATAAAGCGAACAGAATCCTTGGCTTCATATCAAGAAGCATAAATAATAGGAGTCCTCAGGTTGTTCTTCAACTCTATATATCCTTGGTTAGGCCTCATCTAGATTATGCTGCACAGTTCTGGTCACCGTATTACAGAATGGATATAAATGCTCTGGAAAACGTACAGAGGAGGATGACAAAGTTGATTCCATGTATCAGAAATCTTCCCTATGAGGATAGACTGAGGGCCCTGAATCTGCACTCTCTAGAAAGGCGTAGAATTAGGGGAGATATGATTGAGGTGTATAAATGGAAAACAGGAATAAATAAAGGGGATGTAAATAACATGCGAAAAAATATCTAGTATTGACAGGACTCGCAGCAATGGCTTTAAGTTGGATAAATTCAGATTCAGGAAGGATATAGGAAAGCATTGGTTTGGTAATAGAGTTGTCGATGAGTGGAACAAACTCCCGAGTACAGTTATAGAGGCTAAAACGTTGTGTAGTTTTAAAAATAGTCTAGATAAATATATGAGTGGGTGTGAGTTGGTCCTGACTAGCTTGTGCTACTAGGTTAGATGCCGTGCTCCTTCCTTAAGTGAATGTAACCTGAACTGGCTGGGTAGGGGCATTGGCTTAAGCAGGTGGGAGACTTGGACCTGCCTCGCATGGGCCAGTAGGCCTGCTGCAGTGTTCCTTCTTTCTTATATTCTTATGTAATTTCTTACATCCGCAAAATAATTAAGACATCATACATATCCGCATCCACGGATATCTAAATTTTCACATCCATACATCTCTACAGCCTACCACCACATCGCTGCCACTGTGCTCACTACGCACCTTGAAACATTACGATAAGTTAATTTTAGTAGCGGATATCGTTGTTTTAGTAGCGGATATCGTTATTTTAGTAGCGGATATCGTTATTTTAGTAGCGGATATCGTTGTTTTAGTAGCGGATATCGTTGTTTTAGTAGCGGATATCGTTGTTTTAGTAGCGGATATCGTTGTTCATGAGAGAACTGCCGTAACCTGATGAATATAAATAATAATAATAATAATTTTTATTTCTTCGCAATTTTACATAGAGATTTACATAGAAGTGCAAGGAGAGCCACTGACATGCCAGGGCATAACGGGCAGACTGATAGCAAGCACAACCTACACTGACAATACCGAGTACCATATCTAATGCTTATAATCATAAATATAATTTTTTAAAGATGTGGATCGGTAAGCCAATAGAAGGCCTCGGTCAGATGACCGAAAGCTCCAGCTGCGGGTCATCATATGACTGAGACCCGCGTCAGGAAACACTTGTCATGTTTCCTGACGAACCTTCTAGGCAGTAGCAAATAAAGCTTTTGTTAGCACCCTCGTTCATTACTTGCCATTTTACTCCACACCATCCACCATACCCAGAACCATACCATCCACCATACCACCCACCATACCATCCACCATACCACCCACCATACCTAGAACCATACCATCCACCATACCATCCACCATACCACCCACCATACCATCCACCATACCACCCACCATACCCAGAACCATACCATCCACCATACCCCACCATACCACCCACCATACCATACCATACCATCCACCATACCTAGAACCATCCATCCACCATACCATCACCATCACCCCCAACCATCACCTACACCCACCACTGAACCAACCTCCACCATACCATCGAACCAACCATCCCACCATACCTAGAACCATACCATCCACCATACCTAGAACCATACCATCCACCATACCTAGAACCATACCACCCACCATACCTAGAACCACACCATCCACCATACCTAGAACCATACCATCCACCATACCTAGAACCACACCATCCACCATACCTAGAACCACACCATCCACCATACCTAGAACCACACCATCCACCATACCTAGAACCACACCATCCACCATACCTAGAACCACACCATCCACCATAACACCCACCATACCTAGAACCACACCATCCACCATACCTAGAACCATACCATCCACCATACCTAGAACCATACCATCCACCATACCTAGAACCATACCACCACCATAGAACCATCCATCCACCATACCACCACCATACCACCCACCATACCTAGAACCATACCACCCACCATACCTAGAACCATACCACCACCATACCTAGAACCACACCATCCACCATCCTAGAACCATACCATCCACCATACCACCCACCATACCTAGAACCATGCCATCCACCATACCTAGAACCATACCACCCACCATACCTAGAACCATACCATCCACCATACCTAGAACCATACCACCCACCATACCTAGAACCACACCATCCACCATACCTAGAACCACACCATCCACCATACCTAGAACCACACCATCCACCATACCTAGAACCACACCATCCACCATAACACCCACCATACCTAGAACCACACCATCCACCATACCTAGAACCACACCATCCACCATAACACCCACCATACCTAGAACCACACCATCCACCATAACACCCACCATACCTAGAACCACACCATCCACCATACCTAGAACCATACCATCCACCATACCACCCACCATACCTAGAACCATACCATCCACCATACCTAGAACCATACCACCCACCATACCTAGAACCATACCATCCACCATACCTAGAACCATACCATCCACCATACCACCCACCATACCACCCACCATACCTAGAACCATACCACCCACCATACCTAGAACCACACCATCCACCATACCTAGAACCATACCATCCACCATACCACCCACCATACCTAGAACCATGCCATCCACCATACCTAGAACCATACCACCCACCATACCTAGAACCATACCATCCACCATACCTAGAACCACACCATCCACCATACCTAGAACCATACCATCCACCATACCTAGAACCACACCATCCACCATACCTAGAACCATACCATCCACCATACCTAGAACCACACCATCCACCACATCATCCACCATACCACCCACCATAACACTCACCATACCTAGAACCATACCATTAACCACACCATCCACCATACCATCCACCACACCATCCACAACATCCACCATACCATCCACCATACCTAGAACCATACCATCCACCACACCATCCACCACACCATCCACCACACCATCCACCATACCTAGAACTATACCATCCACCACACCATCCATCACACCATCCACCACACCATCCATCACACCATCCACCATACCAATCCACCACATCATCCACCATACCATCAACCATAACTCACCATACCTAGAACCACACCATCCACCACACCTAGAACCATACCATCCATTACACCATCCACCACATCATCCACCATACCACCCACCATAACACTCACCATACCTAGAACCATACCATCCACCATGACTCACCATACCTAGAACCATACCATCCACCACATCATCCACCATAACACTCACCATACCTAGAACCATACCATCCACCACATCATCCACCATACCACCCACCATACCTAGAACCACACCATCCACCACATCATCCACCATACCACCCACCATAACACTCACCATACCTAGAACCATACCATCCACCACATCATCCACCATACCACCCACCATACCTAGAACCACACCATCCACCACATCATCCACCATACCTCCAACCACACCACCACATCATCCACCATACCACCCACCATAACCACCATATCCAACATCCCACTCACCATACCATCCACCATATCCAACATACCACCCACCATATTCACCATACCATCCACCACACCTACCATACCATCCACATCCCATACCACCCACAGTTTACACGCCCCGATGGCATGGTGGCTAGCGCTCTTGCTTCACGCACGGAGGGCCCGGGTTCAATTCCCGGCGGGGCCGAAACATTTCGAAGTGTTTCGTTACACACACACACACACATACATACAACAGGCCTAGTGTCTAATCGACATGTGCCTAGCACAAAATGGTAACTAACAGTACCATCCACGATACCATTCCCCTACCACCCACAGTACCATCCAACATATCTTCCCCATACCACCCACAGTACCACTACACCTGCCACTTCTGTACTTGGGAACCACTACACCTGCCACTTCTGTACGTGGGAACCACTACTACCCACCACTACACCTGCCACTTCTGTACGTGGGAACCATTACTACCCACCACTACACCTGCCACTTCTGTTCGTGAGAACCACTGCTGTCCACCACTACATCTGCCACTTCTGTACGTGGGAACCACTACTACCCACCACTACATCTGCCACTTCTGTACGTGGGAACCACTACTACCCACCACTACACCTGCCACTTCTGTACGTGGGAACCACTACTACCCACCACTACACCTGCCACTTCTGTACGTGGGAACCATTACTACCCACCACTACACCTGCCACTTCTGTTCGTGAGAACCACTACTACCCACCACTACATCTGCCACTTCTGTACGTGGGAATCACTACTACCCACCACTACATCTGCCACTTCTGTACGTGGGAACCACTACTACCCACCACTACACCTACCACTTCTGTACGTGAGAACCACTGCTGTCCACCACTACATCTGCCACTTCTGTACGTGGGAACCACTACTGCCCACCACTACACCTACCATTTCTGTACGTGGGACCCACTACTGCCCACCACTACACCTACCACTTCTGTACGTGGGAACCACTACTGCCCACTACTACATCTGCCACTTCTGTACGTGGGAACCACTACTACCCACCACTACATCTACCACTTATGTACGTGGGAACCACTACTGCCCACCACTACATCTGCCACTTCAGTACGTGGGAACCACTACTACCCACCACTACACCTGCCACTTCTGTACGTGGGAACCACTACTACCCACCACTACACCTGCCACTTCTGTACGTGGGAACCACTACTGCCCACCACTACACCTGCCACTTCTGTACGTGGGAACCACTACTGCCCACCACTACACATGCCACTTCTGTACGTGGGAACCACTACATCAAACCACAACACCTGCCACTTCTGTACGTGGGAACCACTACATCAAACCACTACACCTGCCACTTCTGTACGTGGGAACCACTACTTCAAACCACTACACCTTCCACTTTTGTACGTGGGAACCACTACTTCAAACCACTACACCTGCCACTTCTGTACGTGGGAACCACTACTTCAAACCACTACACCTGCCACTTCTGTACGTGGGAACTGCTACTGCAAACCACTACACCTGCCACTTTTGTACGTGGGAACCACAACTTCAAATCACTACACCTGCCACTTCTGTACGTGGGAACCACTACTACCCACCACTACACCTGCCACTTCTGTACGTGGGAACCACTACTGCCCACCACTACACCTGCCACTTTTGTACGTGGGAACCACTACTTCAAACCACTACACCTGCCACTTCTGTACGTGGGAACCACTACTACCCACCACTACACCTGCCACTTCTTTACGTGGGAACTGCTACTGCAAACCACTACACCTGCCACTTCTGTACGTGGGAACCACTACTTCAAATCACTACACCTGCCACTTCTGTACGTGGGAACCACTACTACCCACCACTACACCTGCCACTTCTGTACGTGGGAACCACTACTGCCCACCACTACACCTGCCACTTCTGTACGTTGGAACCACTACTGCCCACCACTACACATGCCACTTCTGTACGTGGGAACCACTACTATCCACCACTACACCTGCCACTTCTGTACGTGGGAACCACTACTACCCACCACTACACCTGCCACTTCTGTACGTGGGAACCACTACTACCCACCACTACACCTGCCACTTCTGTACGTGGGAACCACTACTTCAAACCACTACACCTGCCACTTCTGTACGTGGGAACCACTACTTCAAACCACTACACCTGCCACTTCTGTACGTGGGAACCACTACTTCAAACCACTACACCTGCCACTTCTGTACGTGGGAACCACTACACCTGCCACTTCTGTACGTGGGAACCACTACTTCAAACCACTACACCTGCCACTTCTGTACGTGGGAACCACTACTTCAAACCACTACACCTGCTGGTCACCTACTCGTACCCTCATTTAAAGTCCACAATAACTGGAAAACCAGGCTGGTTGTGCATGGTGTGGCAGCCAGGTATATATCATACCAGATACCAGGAACTGGGATGCATATCAAGTATATTGTTGTGCCTGGGGGAGACAGATATAAATGGAATTCAATACTACTATTAATCTTGTGAGTTTGTGAGGTCTACTATGGTTTATTCTTAAAGACTTGAGTCACTGGCAGTCATCACCACCTCAAATAAAGTATCATTCATATCTATCTTGCTTGACATGTTTACATTTTTAGGGAGACTCACCTAAAAGACTATTTCAATAATGAGATATGGATTCCATGTGCCTTTATCTTTGATATACCTTTAGTGAGTTCCGAGAGTCTTTCTATGCCTGGTGCCCAGCTATGGGCCAAGCTCGTTTGGTGCTAGCTTGGTGAACCAGGCTGTTGCTGCTGGTGGTTCGCTGACCCACATATCCATCACAAACTGCTTGATCTGGCACCTGGTAAAGATACTTGTCCAGTTTCCTCTTGAAGTCTTCTACACTTGTCCCAGCAGTGTTTCTGATATCTTCTGGTAAGATATTGAATAATCTTGGTCCACGAATGTTGATACAGTGTTTCCTTATTGTACTCACCGCATCCCTGCAACCTATTTAAGTGCGGCCGGAGAAAGAAGCAACAAGGGGAGGGGAGGTTGGCCTATATGTTAAGTTACTAAATACTACAAATGATGTAGTAAAAGTTTTGGTGTTTATAATCGAAAACCAGAACTTAATTTTTATGCTTATATATAAACCACCAGATATAATTTGCCAGCAGTTCAAGTATTATCTACTGGACATTGTTGCTTGGTGACTTTAAGACATATGGAAGAATGCAATAAGTAATGTAATTGCAGAGAGTCCCTGCAACTAGTTTGCTGGAATGGTCGCACACATCAGAATTAGTAATCCTCTGCAATAAATTCCCCTTAAGCCAGCAGAATGCAGGACCGACCAGCCTGGGAAATACCCTAGATCTTATATTCACTAACAATAAGAACCTTGTCTGGGACTTAATGGTGTCTCAGAGCACAACATAGTTGAGGTTCAGACCTGTTTCGCACACTGGCCTGGGTCAGAGAAACACAGTCAGTCATGAGGGCGAATTCAACAAAATCCTTTTCAACTAGAGCATCAACTGAGTGACAACTTAGCAAGGTAAGCTTGGAACACTATAGAACCACTGCTCTTGAAGCATGCTTCAGACACACATCTCTGTGGCAGTGGATAATTATCAACTTCCTATTTTCAACTTTAATGCCCAGGATTTCTACTATATCATTCGTAGAGTTCAGCACTTCTCTGCATTTTCTTCTTCTCTTTCATATAGGCATAGTTCTTCCCCTTCTTCATTTTCGTTTGTTCCTGCTCTAGCTTTCACTTCCTCCCTTTCCCTTTCCTCTATATTATGTACCCCTGTTTTGTTCTTTTCCGACTTGCTCTGAATGACTTTTTCCACTCTTATTTCCACTCCTTGGATTTCACCTTTATCTGCGCTTTCCTCCTTTTCTTGTTCCTTACCCCCTGTTTTCCACTCATTGTATAGTATATCTGGCAAGCTCCTTAGAAACTTTCTTACGCTTTCTAGGTTTTCACTTTTCAGTACCTCTGTTATGCCTGACCAGCTTTCCAGCTCACTGGGGCAAATCCAGAATCGACTTTCTTGTTTTGGGTCATTTCTCATGGTTGCATATACCTTTGAAGAGTTTCGAGAGTTTCACTACTCTCGGATCCCGGCCATGGGCCAGGCTTATCTGGTGCTTGATTGATCAACCAGGCTCTTGCTGCTGGAGGTCCACTGCCCCACATATCCATCACAGCCTGGTTGATCTGGCACCTGGTGAAGATACTTGTCCAGTTTCTTCTTGAAGGCTTCTACACTTGTTCCAGCCGTGTTTCTGATATTTTCTGGTAAGATGTTGAATAGTCTGGGACCCCGGATGTTGATACTACAGTGTTCCCTTATTGTCCCCACTACACCCCTGCTCCTCACTGGGTTTATTTTACACTTCCATATCTCTCACTCCAGTATGTTGTTAGGGCAGTGTGCAGATTTGGGACCAGGCCCTCGAATATTTTCCAGGTTCAGTGGAACCTCGGTTTTCATGATTAATTCGTTCCAGAAAGTCTGATGAAAACTGAATTCGACGAAAACTGAAGCAATATTTCCTATAAGAAATAATGTAAATCCAATTAATCCGTTCCAGACACTTATAAGTATTAACAAAAAATACATTTTATAGAGAATAACTATAGTTTTACATACAGAAAACAATGAGAAATATAAATATAAATGACTAATGAAATAGATAAATGAACATTTAACATCACTTTTACCTTTACTGAAGACTCTTGTTGGCGTATGGAAGACGCGAGGAGGGAAGAGGGAGGAGGAGAGGTTATTGGTTGGAAGGGATATCTCCCTCCATAAGGACTTCAGGTATCAAGTCCCTATCCGAGGTTACTTCCCTTCTTTGTCTTTTACTGACACTGGACCCCTGTCACACAAAAAAATCTGTCCAGAGAGGTCTGTTTCTGGCATCTCTTTAAGATTGTCCTAAAATGGGATAAGGCATTGTCATTGAACATGTTGCAGACAAGGCTTGCAATGGCTTTGTTAGAGTGATATTTCTCCACAAAACTTTGCAACTCACTCCACTTTGCACACATGTCCTTAATCACTGAAGAAGGCACATTCTCCCCTCTCTCTTTCCCCTCCTCTTGAATTCTATCGTGTTTCTCGCCTTCTTTATCAAAGGGCTGGCACTAAGAACTTTCTTTGGCCCCCATGGTGGCTTATTTAGTAATCGTACTCAATAAACAAACACAAAAAATAATGGACTATTACGAAATGTTTCAGATGAACGCGCGGGGTAATGCTCGCTCAACGAGAAACAAAGCCAGACTGACTCAGAATGCGTGGGATGCTTTGTGTGGGAGCGGGAAGGCAGACACATTCAGGATGGCGGACCACTGTCAACTTGACGAAAACCGAGTGGATGAACGAAAACTGGGACAAAATTTCGATGAAAAAAGTTGTTGAAAACCGAATTCGACGAAAACCATTGCAAACGAAAAGCGAGGGTCCACTGTATATACAGTGGAACCCTGAGTTTTGGCCGTAATCCGTTCCAGGAGCTAGGCCCAAACTCGAAACGTCCTAAAGTCGAAGCAATATTTCCCATAAAAAATAATGTAAATAATGTAAATTAATCCGTTCCACTCAAAAATATTCACAATTTTTTCTTTTTTTTTAAAGAATAAATACTATAGTTTTACATACAGAAAACAATGAGAAATAAATATAAAACACTAATTTTAATGGATAAATGAACATTTAAACCAGTTTTACCTTTATTGAAGACTTTTTGGCATATGAGAGAGGCAGGAGAGTTTGTTTGGAGGCAGGACAAGATAGTCCTTCAATATGACACTAATATCAACTCTACTGCTTATTTATCTAGCACAATTCATCTAATATGACATAATAAACAATATTAATAACATAGAAACATGATATATACTCTAGAATGAATAAAATATGTCATAGAAACATGATATATACTCTAGAATGAATAAAATATGTCATATGTCTCTCTCCCTAACCGATGAGGGTTGCTGTGTTGTTTGTTGTTGGGTGTATAAGGGCCACTGAAAGATAAGCCTTATGCAATGGTGGTGATGGCTGCCAGAGACAGCGGTGTTGTCAGTCGCCCTATATAACTCTAACAACATTGGAGGAGTCAGTTTCGTGCTGTCCTTTTCCTATCGATTAATCGCTTAACTTACTTGCTACACTGTTAATGCTACACTTTATCACTGGCTGGTGCTTTAGTATCGTGCATATCGTAGAATCACTGAAGAAGGCACATTCTCCCCTCTCTCTTCCTCCTCCATTTTGGAACTTTGCTACAATTTTTTTCTTCAATTCTATCGTGTTTGTCACTTTCTTTACCAAAGGGCTGCCACTATGAAGTTTCTTTGGGCCCATGGTGGTTTATTTCAGTCACAATCAATAAACAAGCACTAAACACAATGAATTTATTGTGAAATGTTTGGATGAGCGCGCAGGGTATTGTTCACTCAAGGATAAACAAAGCTAGACTGGCTCACGACGCCTGCGTGGGGAGGCGCACAAGCGCCGGCAGGCGGACAGGTCTGGTATGCCGGACGAAACACGGGGCAATGACCGAAACTCGGGACAAAATTTGGCTGAAAAAAAGCGATCGAACTCGAAGCGGCCGATTCTCGGGGTGGCCAAAACTCGTGGTTCCACTGTATTATCGTGTATCTCTCTCTCCTCTGCTCCAATGAGTACATGTTCAAGACTTAAAGGTGTTTTCAGTAATTTAGGTGCTTTACTGGCTCAGTGTGAGCCGTAAACGATCTCTGTATTTGTTCCATCTCTGATATTTCTCCTTTCAATGGGGCCATCAGCACTAAGCAATATTCTAGATGAGGAAACACTAGCGATTTGAAGTGTGTCACCATCGGCATAATTTCCCTTGTTTTGAAAGTTCTCAATGCCCACCCCGTCATCTACCTGGCTGTCGTGATCTTTGTCTTGTTACGGTCTTTAAAAGAAAGGTCAGCTGACATAATTATTCCCAAGTCTTTTAAGTGTTCATTTCGTTCTATTTGGTGACTCTCTTGAGTTTTGTATATAGTGTTCCTTTTGAGTTCTTCATTCTTTCCATACCTAAGCAGCTGGAACTTATCACCATTGAACGTCATGTTGTTCTCCACTGCCCACTGAAAACCCCTGCTTATGTCTTCCTGTAATTTTTCAGTGTCCTCTACCATAGTGACTTTCATGCTTATTTTAGTGTCATCTGTAAATGATGATACAAAAGTGTGCCAGGTGTTTTTATCTATGTCTGCTATGAGGATGAGAAACTGCAGAGGTGCCAGGACAGTGCCTTGGGGCACTGAGCTTTTTACCTCGCTGATGCTGGATCTTGCTCTGTTTACTACTACTTTTTGTGTTCTGTGTGTTAGGAACCCGAAAATCCATCTGCCTACCTTCCCCGTAATGCCCATGGCCCTCATTTTGTGCGCTATCGCTCCATGATCACGTTTGTCAGACGCCTTTGCAAAATCCGTTTAAATCACATCTGCATTTTGGCCGTCTTCCAACGCCTCCATAATTCTGTCATAATGGTTCAGCAGCTGTGACAAGCATGATCGTCCTGCTCTAAAACCATGGTTCGAGTTATGCTGGTTGTGCTGGTCCATGAAATTTGTAATCTGCTGTCTCATCACTCTTTCAAAGATTTTTATGATCTGAGAGGTTAGGGCTACTGGTCTGAATTTTTAGCTTGTGCTCTACTACCTCCCTTGTGCAAAAGATCTATGTCTGCACTCTTTAAGGCCTCTGGTATTTCACCTAGATCTAAGCTCTTTCTCCAAAGAATGCTGAGGGCTTGTGCTAGTGGTACTTTGGTACTAGTGGTATTGTGATTGTTGTACTACAATATTCACAGGTTGTGTGACTGTTGCAGTAATCACCAGTTTTGTGATTGTTGTAGCAGTCACTGCCAAGATGAAGCCAGAGTTTGTATTTTAATTAGGTGATTGTTGTAGTCAGTGTGGTATCATTACTAATTGCATGTGTTGCATGTTGCAGGGAGCAGCCCATATTCTCGTGCAAGGCGCACGTCTTCCACATCGACCCGAAAACCAAGAGGTCGTGGATCCCAGCGTCTTCGTCTGCGGTGTCCGTCTCTTTCTTCTATGACTCTACCAGGCAGCTATACCGCATCATCTCTGTTGAGGGTACCAAGGTATGTATGTGCTGGCACCGTTTAGGGCTGGCATGTACTGACATTATTGAGGGCACTAATTTATGTGCTGACACTGTTAAGGACACCAAGGTATGTATGTGCTGACACAATTGAGGACATCAAAGTATGTGTTGACACTCTTGAGACACAAAGGTATGTGCCAACATTGTTGAGGGCACCAAGGTAGTATATGCTGACATTGTTGAGGGCACCAAGGTATATGCTGACATTGTTGAGGGAACCAAAGGTAGGTGCTGACACATACTGTGACTGTTGTGATTCTGTGTTCAGCAATCTTGCTTCTTAAAACTCTCTCAAAGATTTTAATAATGTTGGATATCAGTGCTATCAGTCTATATAGTTATTTGTAGTTGCTTTGTGGAGCTGGGTATATCTGTAGTTATTGAATTTGGAATGACTCCTGTTTAAGGCTCAGTCTCCATAAACTATTTAAGGCATGGGATAGTTGTTGTTTTTTATATAAATTTATGATGAACCTGAAATTTTATGAGCCTGGGACAGAGTGCATAGGCATACCATCAATGGCTTTTATAAAGTCGAATGGTGTTAGGATTAAGTCAGAAATTTGGGAGATGTTGCCAAAGTTTTGGATTTCATTCATGAAGAATTCATTTGGATTTTCAATCTTTAGTTTGGCTAACAACTCACTGAACAGTACAAGTTCCATACCCTTTAAGCAAGTGTCCAGTACTGGATGTTATTTTTTGCATTGGATTTTGCCTATGAGAAAAAGCATTTTTTATTACGTATTTAAATTTCATTATTTTTTTTTTTATTCTGTCTCTCCTGGACTGTATATTATACATTCAGTTTTATCTTAGTGTTTTCCATCTCTCTAACCAGTATTTCTTTTCATACTTGAGAAAATAAAAAAATGAATATTGAGACACTCAGTGGCCACTAAATTAGGTACACATTCTAGTACTGGATAGTGCCCCCCTTTGCCCCCCAGAACAGCCTGAATTTTTCATGACATGGATTCAACAAGGTGCTGGAAATATTACTTAGAGATCCTGATCCATGTTGGCATGATAGTACCAGGGAGTTGCTACAGATTTATTGGCTGCATATTCATGCTGTGAGTCTCCAGTTCCATCACATCCCAAAGGTTTATGCCAGTCTGACCCTGCAATCTGCATGTTGCAGAAGAATTCATGATTCATCAGACCAGGCCATGGTTTTCCAATCTTCAACTGCCCAGTTTTGCTGAGCCTTTGCCTACTGTAGCCTTAGTTTCCTGTTCTTAGCTGACAAGAGTGGAATCCAGTGTAGTCTTCTGCTGCTGTAGCCCATCCACTTAAAGGTTTGAATTGTTGTGCTCTCAGAGATGCTTTTCTGCATACCACTGTTGTAATGCATGGTTATTTGAGTTACAGTCATCTTCCTGTGAGCTTGAACCAGTCTAACCATTCTCCTCTGACCTCTCTCATTATTAAGGTGTTTTTCACACACAAATGCCACTCACAGAATGTTTTGTGTTTTTCACACCATTCTCTGTAAACTCTAGAGACTGTTGTGCATGAAAAATCCCCAGGGGATTAGCAGTTTCAGACCACCCGTCTGTCTGGCACCAACAATTATTCCATGATCAATGTCACCTAGATCACATTTCTTCCCCATTCTGATGTTCGATCTGAACAATAACCGAACCTCTTGACTGTGTCTGCATGCTTTTAGGCATTGAGCTGCTGCCATGTGATTGGCAGTTTAGATATTTGCATTAATGAATAAGTGTACAGGTGTACGTAATAAAGTGGCCACTGAATGTATATAGCAGACTGGTTTATTGAAAAGCTTTAGTATGAGGGATGGTATATTGTAAATTAAGAAGTTTATCATGTGTTTACCTATGTGTGATTACCATCTTCTAGCTACAGAAGCAGAGTTATACTTGTGGTGTCCCATCCTAAAGTAGGTGAAATACAGGTGGGCCCCGCTTTACAGTGCTTCACTTTACAGCATTTCCCTAATACGTGTATTGGTTTTCAATTACATATACCCATTCTTCATTTCGGATTTTCTACAATAAATATATTCACCACTCACTATAAGCTAAGGAAGAAAATATTTTTAGTTGTAGCTACAGTGAGAGTAAAAGGTAGATGGGATACAAGGAGAATGGAAACAGCAAGTAAGAGAGAAGTGAAGATTTATAAACTAAAGGAGGAGGCAGTTAGGGTAAGATATAAACAACTGTTGGAGGACAGATGGGCTAGTGAGAATATAGGCAATGGGGTAGAAGAGGTATGGGGTAAGTTTAAGAATATAGTGTTAGAGTGTTCAGCAGAAGATTGTGGTTATAGGAAAGTGGGTGTGGGAGGGAAGAAGAGTGATTGGTGGAATGATGATGTAAAGAGAGTAGTAAGAGAGAAAAAGTTAGCATATGAGAAGTTTTTACAAAGTAGAAGTGATGCAAGGAGGGAGGAGTATATGGAGAGAAAAAAGAGAGGTTAAGAGAGTGGTGAAGCAATGTAAAAAGAGAGCAAATGAGAGGGTGGGTGAGATGTTATCAACAAATTTTGTTGAAAATAAGAAAAAGTTTTGGAGTGAGATTAATAAGTTGAAAAAGCCTAGGGAAAGAATGGATTTGTCAGTTAAAAATAGGAGAGGAGAGTTATTAAATGGAGAGTTAGATGTATCGGGAAGATGGAGGGAATATTTTGAGGAATTGTTAAATGTTGATGAAGATAGGGAAGCTGTAATTTCGTGTATTGGGCAAGGAGGAATAACATCTTATAGGAGTGAGGAAGAACCAGTTGTGAGTGGGGAGGAAGTTCGTGAGGCAGTGAGTAGAATGAAAGGGGGTGAAGCAGCTGGGATTGATGGGATAAAGATAGAAATGTTAAAGGCAGGTAGGGATATAGTTTTGGAGTGGTTAGTGTTTTTATTTAATAAATGTATGGAAGAGGGTAAGGTACCTAGGGATTGGCAGAGAGCATGCATAGTTCCTTTGTATAAAGGCAAAGGGGACAAAAGAGTGTGTAAAAATTATAGGGGAATAAGTCTGTTGAGTATACCTGGTAAAGTGTATGGTAGAGTTATTATTGAAAGAATTAAGAGTAAGACGGAGAGCAGGATAGGAGATGAACAAGGAGGCTTTAGGAAGGATAGAGGGTGTGTAGACCAAGTGTTTGCAGTGAAACATATAGGTGAACAATATTTAGATAAGGGTAAAGAGGTGTTTGTTGCATTTATGGATTTGGAAAAGGCATAAGATAGGGTGGATAGGGGGGCAATGTGGCAGATATTGCAAATGTATGGAATAGGAGGTAGGTTATTGAAAGCGGTGAAAAGTTTTTACAAGGATAGCAAGGCTCAGGTTAGAGTATGTAGGCGAGAGGGAGATTATTTTCCAGTAAAAATAGGCCTTAGACAGGGATGCGTGATGTCACCATGGTTGTTCAATATATTTATAGATGGAATTGTAAGAGAAGAGAATTGGCAAGAGGTGTGGGGTTAAAAGATAAAGAATCTAACATAAGTGGGAGTTGTCACAGTTGCTCTTTGCTGATGACACTGCTTTTGGGGGATTCTGAAGAGAATTTGCAGAGGTTGGTGGATGAGTTTGGTAGGGTATGTAAAAGAAGGAAATTAAAAGTGAATAGTATAGGAAAAAGTAAGGTGATGAAGATAACAAAAAAATTAGATAGCGGAAGATTGGATATCAGATTGGAGGGAGAGAGTATGGAGGAGGTGAATGTGTTCAGATATTTGGGAGTGGATGTGTCAGCATATGGGTCTATGAAGGATGAGGTGAATCATAGAATTAACGAGGGGAAAAAGTGACTAGTGCACTGAGGAGCTTGTGGAGACAGAGAAATTTATCCATGAAAGCAAAGAGGGGAATGTATGATAGTATAGTTATACCAATACTCTTGTATGGGTGTGAGACATGGGTTGTGAATGTTGCAACAAGGAGAAGGCTGGAGGCTGAGGTCAATGTGTGGTGTGAATATAATGCAGAGAATCCGTAGTGTGGAGATTATGAGGAGGTGTGGGATTACCAAAACTATTATCCAGAGGGCTGAGGAGGGGTTATTGAGATGGTTTGGACGTAGAGAGGATGGAACAAAATAGAAAGAGTTCAAGAGTTTATAAATCTGTAGTGGAGGGAAGGCGGGGTAGGGGTCGTCCTAGAAAAGGTTGGAGGGAGGGGGTAAAGGAGGTTTTGTGTGCTAGGGGCTTGGACTTCCAGGAAGCGTGCGTGAGCGTGTTAGATAGGAGCGAATGGAGACAAATGGTTTTTAGGACTTGACATGCTGTTGGAGTGTAAGCAAGGTAACATTTATGAAGGGTTTCAGGGAAACCGGCAGGCCGGACTTGATTCCTGGAGATGGGAAGTACAGTGCCGGCACTCTGAAGGAGGGGTGTTATTGTTGCAGTTTTGTATCTGTAGTGTAAGCACGCCTCTGGCAAGACAGTGATAGAGTGAGTGATGATGAAAGTTTTTCTTTGTCGGGCCACCCTGCCTTGGTGGGAAACAGCCTATGTGTTAATAAAAAAATAATGTGTGTACTGTAAATGCATTTTTAAGGCTTAGCTATATTGTTTAATTAATATATGATAGCATAAACATGTTATGAGGCTTTTATTTGTATTTGAAAGTGAAAAAAGGCTATGATTCACTTTACAGCAATTTTTACTTTACATCAGTAGCCCAGAACCTAACCTGCTGTATAAGAGGGGCCCTCCTGTATTCACTACTACTTCTACACTTGTAGCTCATGCTATTGATCTGTCAGTCCATGAAGAAAAATTTGTAGTGTCCATTGAGTAGACTTTCTTTCCTAGGTAATATAATATGTAGAGTCTGGGCTTACAGTTGTGTTTCTCCAACAGGCAGTGATCAACAGCACAATAACCCCCAACATGATGTTCACAAAAACATCACAGAAGTTTGGTCAGTGGTCAGACATGAGAGCCAATACAGTTTATGGACTAGGATTTTCTACTGAGGCTGAACTTAATAAGGTCGGTACAATTATTTTGGTTATCTTGTTCACATATTATTACATTAACTGAGGCACATTATTTAACTGAAGGAATTCACTTATTATTTACTATTGTCAGGGTGTTTTAGTGTGAAGAATAAAATTCACAATACACTGTAACTGGAACAATATACAAAAAAACTTACACATTGGAGACCAAAACTATGATGACATTTCAGTCAGACCTAGACCATTAAATAGTCACATAAGAGTGTGAAGGGAAGGGAGCCAGGATATATAAAAGAGGGGGTGGGGATGGAAGTACGTAATGTAATGAGAGGGAATGGTATTAAAGTGATAGTAGTGTGGTGATAGTGTTAGTAGTAGTAGAAAAAATAGTGCACCAGTGATAGAGGTGGAAATAAGAAGGTAGTAGTTGAAGTGAAGAAAAGTGGTCAGAGAGTGGAGACAGAGCAAAGAGATCGTAGTAATAGTAGAAGTAAAGTGGAGGTAGTCTAAGAACAAGTGAAAAGAGGAGCACTGCAGGAGAGCTAATGGCTCATGAGGGTACGACCAAATCTCAGCGGGACAAAACCCCATAAGACAGAACCCATTTAGGCAGAAGACATGAAAGACAAAGAAAATATAAGAAAGGAGAGGAAGAGATAAAGATCAGGTCAAGCTGACCTGATCCTTATCTCCTTCACAGATACCTTTACAGACATCGTCTTTTTGAAGCATCCCTTATACACACTTTCCTGATATGTCTTAGTCGTGGCTTTGTCTCTGTAGATACCTTCCTTTCTCATTACATTGTCAAATACTCCAAACCTTAGAACACTCATGACTTTACCTGACCTTTATCTCCATCTCCTTACCTCTTCTCCTTTTCTATATTTTCTTTGCCTTTCCTGTCTTCTGCCTAGGTGGGTTCTGTCTTATGGGGTTTTGTCCTGCTGGGATTAGGTCCTACCCTTGTGGGCCATTAGCTCTCCTGCAGTGTTCCTTTTTTCACTTCTTCTTAGACTACCTCCACTATTACTACTTCAACCACTACTTCTACTTCAACCACTACTTCTACTTCAACCACTTCTACTTCAACCACTACTTCTACTTCAACCACTACTTCTACTTCAACCACTACTTCTACTTCAACCACTACTTATACTTCAACCACTACTTCTACTTCAACCACTACTTATACTTCAACCACTTTTACTTCAACCACTACTTCTACTTCAGCCACTACTACTATTACTTCAATCACTACTAGTACTACTTCAACCACTCCTACTACTACTACTTCAACCACTACTACTACTTCAACCACTACTACTACTTCAACCACTACTGCTACTACTTCAACCACTACTACTACTACTTCAAGCACTACTACTACTACTACTTCAAGCACTACTACTACTACTACTTCAAGCACTACTACTACTACTACTACTTCAAGCACTACTACTACTACTACTTCAAGCACTACTACTACTTCAACCACTACCACTACTACTACTTCAACCACCACCACTACTACTACTACTACTTCAACCACTACCACTACTTCAACCACTACTACTACTTCAAGCACTACTACTACTTCAACCACTACTACTACTATCACCACCACTACATTAACAGAATTCCTTCTCATTACAGTACTCCTTTCCCCGACCTCTCTCGTATATATTCTGGCTCCCTTCGTTTCATGCTTGTGTGTCACTAGTTAATGTTCCAGTTTGACTGGAATGTCACCTTAAGTTTTAGTCTCCTATGTGCATATTATCTGTGCATTGTTTTAGTGTAATATTAAATTATCTTACAAAACTTTCAGATATGAATTAATGAAGAACGATAACATAAGACTGCCATTAAACTTAAGGGCCAGTTAAGACAGTGCTGTAACCAATCATATTTCTGTCAAACAAATGAGCAACACTACTGATATAATAGACAGCAAAAGTGAGTGAAATGTACTGATCACTATGATATTATTGTATTCATGGGGGAGAGCACTAAACCCATAGGGGGTCATACAGCACCTAGGGGACTGGGAGGCATTCAGGTTCACAATCCAAGGAAGGAGTCCTGCAATCCCGTTCCTTGGATTAAACCTGAATGCTTCCCATTTCTTCAGGTTCTGCATAACTCCTGTGCTTTTAGTGCCCCCCTCCTCCCTGAATGTAATAACAATGTCTTAATGGTTACTACATTTCACTTTCTTTTGGTGTCTATTTTCCTCATTAGTGGCTATTTACATTACCATATTTTGAGACAAATTTGCAAATATTTTTGATAAGTTCATGAGCATGAGATCAAGTGTTTCCTGGCACTGACAGTGAACACATGCATTGTTGCTATATGTTCTACCTTCTGTGGCTCACTACTCCAACATATGCATCTTCATCTACTCAACTATTGCAACATATTTCTGCATCATCACAGACATAATGAATAAAAGTCTGTTCCTAAATTTCACATTTGTAAAAAATATCACTTTTGGGTGCTCAAAAGTACTCTTCAGAATTTCCAGACCCCAGACAGCTTCAGGAATACGTATGTACATACTTGTGTGTGTGTGTGTGTGCGTGTGCGTGTGTGCATGTGTATGTGTGTGTGTGCGTGCACGGGCTAGTGAGTGCGTGAGTGTATTTTTAACACATAGCCATCTCCCAGTGAGTTAAGGTAACCCCCTCCTCCCCCTAAAAAAGGGGAATACATTCACCATCATTCATTCAGTCACTCTCTTGCCAGAAGTTTGCTGTTATCACAGTTTAGATGACCCTCAGATCATTATTTAGCCATAGCTGTGGCATAAATGGAAAATGCCGTCATTGGTTAACACGGAGGTGAAAGTAATCACATTAGAGGAAGAAACAGTTAAAGTAAGATATAGGCAGTAATTGGGAGACAGATGGGCTAGAGAGAGTACAGGTAATGAGGAAGAGGTCAAAGAGGTATACGATGGATTTATGAATGCAGTGCTAGTGTGTGCGGCAGACGTTTTTGGGTATAGGAGGGTGGGTGTGAGTGGGAAAAGGAGGTAATTAGTGGAATGATGAAGTAAAAAGAGTAGAAAGGGAAAAAAAAGTTAGATTGAGAGGCTTTTACAATGTAGACGTGATATACATAGGGAAAAGTATATGTAGAGCAAAAGAGAGGTTCAAGGAGTAGTGAAGGAGTGCAGAAGGAGAGCCAATAAGAAAATGAGTGTAGCTTTATCAAAAAAATTGTTAAAAATATGAGATAGTTTTGTAATGGGATTAATACAAGAAAGCTTAGGGAACAAATGGGTTTAGCAGTTTAAAATAAAAAAAAAGAGTTATGAGATAGGGAGGTGGAAGTACTGGGAAGATGGAGGCAATATTTTGAGGAGCTGTTAAATGTTGATGAAGAAGGGGAGGCAGTGATTGCATGCATTGGTCAGGGAGGAATAACATCTTGTAGGAGTGAAGAGGAGCCAAATGTGAGTAAGCAGGAAAAAAGTGCATGAGGCAATGGGTAGAATGAAAATGGGTAAAGCAGCAGGGATAGAAGGGATTAAAATGGAGATGCTAGAAGCAGGTGAGGATGTAGTTTAGGAGTGGTTGGTGCATTTGTTTAATAGATGCACTAAAGATGGGAGAGTACCTAGGGATTAGCAGAGAATATTCATAGTCCCTTCATATAAGAGAAAAGGGTACAAAAGAGTATGAATTTTAGGGTAATAAGGAGGATTTAGGAAGGGTTGGGGATGAATAAACCAAGGGTTTACATTAATGCATGTAAGTGAACAGTACTGAGATAATGATAAGGAACATGTTGCAGTTATAGATTTAGAGAGGATACATCCAAATAGGATGACTAAGAATACAATACATAGATCTGATGGTGGAGAGAGGGAGTGGAAGGGTTGTAGGTATGAGGAACGTCCTGGGTCCTGTTCACTGCTTAGGGGCAGATCTACGCTTAGGTGCCGTTGTTTTCTGAAGTCACACCTGTAACAGATGAATATTTAATAATCCTTTAATTGACATCAGTTGTGTGTGTAAGTGAAAATGATTTTAATAACCTTTTAAAATGAAGGAAGTTTTGAGTGCTAGGGGCTTGAACATCTATCAGGCTTGTGTGAGTGTGATAATTCAAAGTGAGTGGAATAAGTTATGCTATGGATTCCGTCACACATTGGATTACTCCTTCATGATAAAGTTGATATGTTAGCCAAGAAGAGCACCCAGAAGGAGAATGTAGAATATAACTTTGGTATATCTGTGTCTAGCATTAGGAATAATATTAGGAGATAAATGGCTTGATGTTCTGTTGGAGTATGAGCACAGTAATATTTATGAAGGAATTTAGGAAAAGCAGTTAGCCAAATTTGAATCCTGGAGATGAGAAGTACAGTGCCTGCACTTTAAATGATGAGGATATTGGTTGATAGTGGATCTGTTTCTTCTGTTTTTGGGTCACCTAGCCTTGGTGGGGGACAGCCAGTATGTTAGAAAAGATGTACAGTACATTAAAACATTGTGTCTTGTCTGGTCAGTTTCATCTTTGATTCCTTGATAATATATTTTGGTTTCAGATTTCTGTATACTGTTCATATATGGTTAATATATTCTTCTTAGGACTATCGTGTTGTATACCATGCAAGATGAGTTTGATCTGCTGTAAGTCACATCTCTTACACTTTCTTTTCTTTCATAATTTTGGATTACAAAATGTTTTAAAATGTGTAAATGAATGGCTATGAGGCAATATTTGGTGAAATATAGACACTCAGCAAGGAAATGTCTTATTATTATGACATTTTCACTCATTGGGGCTTTATCATGTACAGGGATGACATAAAAACACTGTCATATAAAGCATATGGGGAAGGTAAGGTGCAGCTGTGTTAGGTCAGCTGCTGTCAGATGAAGGCTAGGTTGAAAGGCCAAGTCATAGTCGATACCATGCCCTGATTCTTCAACCTCACTTCTGTTCAGCATTACTTGACTTCACCCATGATGACACTTGACCTCACCCAGTGGCTTTTGACCTGCTGTACTGGCACTTCACTTCCCACATTTTTTTTTTTTTTTCAACAAGTCGGCCGTCTCCCACCGAGGCAGGGTGACCCAAAAAGAAAGAAAATCCCCAAAAAGAAAAATACTTTCATCATCATTCAGCACTTTCACCTCACTCATACATAATCACTGTCTTTGCAGAGGTGCTCAGATACTGCAGTTTAGAATAGTCCCTCCAAACTGTCACTATCCCAGACCCCTCCTTTAAAGTGCAGGCATTGTACTTCCCATTTCCAGGACTCAAGTCCGGCTAAATCAATAACCGGTTTCCCTGAATCCCTTCACAAAATATTACCTTGCTCACACTCCAACAGCTCTTCAGGTCCCAAAAAACATTCGTCTCCATTCACTCCTATCTAACACGCTTACACAAGAGGCTACCCCCTCCCTCCAACCTTTTCAAGGACGACCCCTACCCGTCCTTCCTTCCCCTACAGATTTATACGTTCTCCAAGTCATTCTACTTTGATCCATTTTCTCTAAATGACCAAACTACCTCAACAACCCCTCTTCAGCCCTCTGACTAATACTTTTAGTAACTCCACACCTCCTCCTAATTTCCACACTCCGAATTCTCTGCATAATATTTACACCACACATTGCCCTTAGACAGGACATCTCCGCTGCCTCCAGCCTCCTCCTCGCTGCAGCATTTACAACCCAAGCTTCACACCCATATAAGAGTGTTGGTACCACTATACTACTTTCATACATTCCCTTCTTTGCCTCCATAGATAACGTTTTTTGTCTCCACAGATACCTCAATGCACCACTCACCTTTTTTCCTTCATCAATTCTATGGTTAATCTCATCCTTCATAAACCCATCCGCTGACAAGTCAACTCCCAAATATCTGAAAACATTCACTTCTTCCATACTCCCTCTCTCCAATGTGATATCCAATTTTTCTTTATCCAAATCGTTTGATACCCTCATCACCTTACTCTTATCTATGTTCACTTTCAACTTTCTACCTTTACACACCCTCCCAAACTCGTCCACCAACCTTTGCAACTTTTCTTTAGAATCTCCTATAAGCACAGTATCATCAGCAAAAAGTAACTGTGTCAACTCCCATTTTGTACTTGATTCCCTATAATTTAATCCCACTCCTCTCCCCAACACCCTTGCATTTACTTCTTTTACAACCCCATCTATAAATATATTAAACAACCATGGTGACATCACACATCCTGTCTAAGACCTACTTTTACTGGGAAATAATCTCCCTCTCTCCTACACACCCTAACCTGAGCCTCACTATCCTCATAAAAACTCTTTACAGCATTCAGTAACTTACTACCTATTCCATACACTTGCAACATCTGCCACATTGCTCCCCTATCCACTCTATCATATGCTTTTTCTAAATCCATAAATGCAATGAAAACTTCCCTACCTTTATCTAAATACTGTTCACATATATGCTTCAATGTAAACACTTGATCTACACATCCCCTACCCACTCTAAAACCTCCTTGCTCATCTGCGATCCTACCCTCTGTCTTACCTCTAATTCTTTCAATAATAACCCTACCGTACACTTTGCCTGGTATATTCAGTAAACTTCTTCTTCTTTCAACACGTCGGCCGTTTCCCACCGAAGTGGTGTGGCCCAAAATGAAAAAAGAAAGTTTCTCATTTTACATTTAGTAATATATATAGGAGAAGGGGTTATTCAGTAAACTTATTCCCCTATATTTTTTACAATTTCTTTTGTCACCCTTCCCTTTATATAAAGGAACTATACACGCTCTTTGCCAATCCTTAGGTACCTTCCCCTCTTTCATACATTTATTAAACAAAAATACCACATATTCTTTATATATTCACTGATTTCATACATTTCATGTACTGTTGTCACCCCTAGTGGGTGATAAATTTTTAATTAAAGGTTCTTTACTAAACATGTCCTCTTTTACTCCATTTTAAAATGTATAATTTTGCATAGGTTCATTACTTTATTTGTATTCAGTCTTGATTGTGTGGTTAATTAAAATTGAAAGATGCTTTTACTTCATGACTCAACAGTTCATAGAGAAGTTCCAGGAGGTAAAAGAGGCTACCAGATCAGGGAAAACTAATGGCACAATAGGTGGTGGTGGAGGTGGAGTTAGTGTTGGGGCGGGGGGTGGCAGCGCTGTGGGAGCCGTGTCTTCATCCTCAGGCCCTGCCTCTGCCACTGCCTCGCCCCTTACCTCACGAGCCAAGATCCAACCAGACTCAACATGTGAAGTCAACACAGTAACTTCAGGTAAGCCTTTCCCCCATGAAACACATCTTGTGAAGAATCACATCAGTATCATTATTCGTTCTTGCCTGTTTATTGAAATTTATTTAGCGATTAGTTGCATATTTGTAGTTTGCATTACACATTTTGTACAGTAATTATCATTTGTAATCATAGGGTAATAAAAGTATTGTGGTTATATTCATTTAAATTTCAAATTGGTCAGCCCTAACTGTGAATACAATACGTAGCTAAACATGGAATGCTGTGTTGTATAAAGTATGTTTCTCTCTAAGCATAGGTGAATGAATGTATTTATAGTCCTGATTGGAATATGGAAATGATGATTGCATATATGCATGCTTTGTATTTATACAAATATTATGCAGTGTGAAGACAGGGAGTTTATAACTCTGTATTGATTCATTGATTTAGCTCAGTGTAGTGAGTCTTGTCAGCAGAAAAAAAATCTGATATTGAGTAAAGAAGGCATCTTCAACCTGAGATATTAAAAGATAGTAGTAGTGATTGCATTTATGTGTATTATTATTTTTAAATAGTGTATCCATTTTATTTTGTTAACAAAATATAGCCTGTATTATAGATTATTTTAGCAAAAGCAACTCCACAGCTAAAGTAATTACAGTGCATTACTATAGTAATTACAGTGCATTACTATACAGTGTATTTTGTTACAGTACATAGAAGTTTCTCCTTAAAATGGTTATTAATGGAGAGGAAGCAAAGGAAACTGGCATCCTTTTACTCTGGACAAAATTACAAGACAACTTTTTTGCCAAAATAGTTTACTTGGCAGCCACAGATGGTGTATGTAAAGTGTGTTCACTTGTATTGTTCACACTTGAGTTGTTGGTGGTGATCCTTTGATTCTGTGTGATTCTTAGCATATTTTCCTAACAATTAATCCTTGCTATGGCTAGTGGTTAGCTCTGCAGCAACAGGAAAAGTCTAAAATTTACCACTTTAGGAATGGTAGTACTGCAACATTCTTTGTAAGTACACAGTAATAAATAAACTTGTTTCATTAATCTAATGTTTTATTTAAGTTTGCAGTAGACCATGGTGGGTCAGAGGTGTATTGTTGAATTATTATTATATAACCTCTGTTGGTCCAGCAAAATTGATATATATTGGCTAAGCCTAGGAGCCAAGGCTGCCGGAAAATTGGTGTTATACAGTGGACCCCCGAGTTTGAAACTTAATCCGTTCCAGGAGCTGCAGTAGTTCTAAAGTCTAAACGTTCGAAACTCGAAGCAATATTTCACATAAGAAATAATGTAAATCCAATTAATCCATTTCAGAAACCCAAAAATATTAAATAAAAAAAATACATTTTATAGTGATTAATTATAGTTTTACATACACACAACAAACATACATATGTAGTACAATTATTAATAAAGAAAGAAACATTTTTACTTACCTTTATTGAAGATTGTTGATGGCATCTGGAAGATAGGGAGGAGGAGTGAGGGAGAGCTTAGTGTTTGGAAGGGGAATCCCCCTCCATAAAGACTTCAGGTAACAAGTCCTTATCTGGAGTTACTTCCCTTTTTTTCTTTTAATGCCACTAGGACCAGCATGAGAGTCACTGGACCCCTGTCTCAAAAAATAACTGTCCAGAGTGCTCTGTTTCTGGTGCCTCTTTAAGATGTCCCTAAAATGGGAAATTGTTTTGCTACTGAACATGTTGCAGAGATGGGCTGTTTTAGCTTGTTCAGGGTGATATTTCTCCACAAACCTTTGCACATCATTCCACTTTGCACAAATCTCCTTAATCTCTGAAGAAGGCACCTCATCCACTCCCTCTTCCTCCTCCTCCTATGAAGCAAGTTCCTCAACTGTTGTCTGATGCTGTTGGAGATGAAGCTCTTGCTGCTCTTCAGTGGTTAGCTCTTTCCTGTGGTCCTCCACCAACTCTTCCACATCCTCGCCACTCACCTCCAACCCCAGGGAAGACTTCCCCAATGCCACAATAGAGTCCACAACAGGCAGAGGGTTGTCAGGGTCAGAGTCAGCCTCAAACCCTTCAAAATCTGTCTGTTGGACACAATCTGGCCACAATTGTCTCCAAGCAGAGTTCAAAGTCCTGGAAGTCACTCCCTCCCAAGCCTTACCTACAAGGCTTATGCAGTTGTAGATATTGAAGTGATTCCTCCAGAACTCTCTTAGGATCAACTGAGTGTCTGAGGTCACTTCAAAGCACTTTTTGAACACTGCTTTTGTGTAGAGTTTTTTGAAGTTAGAAATGACCTGCTGGTCCATGGGCTGGATGAGAGGAGTGGTGTTAGGAGGCAAGAGCTTCACTGTGATGAAACTGAAGTCCCTAGACACTAGGTCTACCAAGTTTGGAGGATGTGCAGGAGCATTGTCCAGTAACAGGAGGCACTTGAATTCCAATTTATTTTCCAGGAGGTATTTTTTCACACTGGGGCTAAACTCTTCATGGACCCACTCATTGAAAATTTGCCTTGTGACCCATGCCCTTTTATTAGCTTTCCACAACACACACAATCTACCCTTGATGACATTGTTTTTCTTGAACACTCTGGGATTATCTGAGTGATACACCAGTATTGGCTTCACTTTAAAATCCCCACTAGCGTTAGCACAAAACAAGAGAGTTAGCCTGTCTTTCATAGGCTTGTGTCCAGGCAGTGCCTTTTTCTCCTGCGTTATGTAGATCCTCTTTGGCATTTTCTTCCAAAACAGGCCTGTTTTGTCGCAATTGAACACCTGTTGGGATTTGAATTTTTCAGTCTCTATGTACCCCTTAAATTCACTTAAAAAATTTTCAGCCGTCCGTTTGTCTGAACTGGGTGCCTCACCATGCCTTACAACAATGTGTATGCCACTACGCTTCTTATATCTGTCAAACCAGCCTCTGCAGGCCTTAAAATCACTAATACTAAAATCAGCACTGGTTCCAGGCATTTTCATTACAAGATTGGCATGCAACTGTCTTGCCTTTTTACAAATGATAGTCTCCGATACACTATCACCCGCTATCTCTTTATCCTTGATCCACACCAGCAACAACAACTCAACCTCTTCGACTATTTGTGGTCTATTTTTGGTTAGCATATCAACACCTTTCGCAACATCAGTTTCCTTGATTTGTTCTTTCTTTGCCAAGATTGAAGCGATTGTTGATTTGTTTTTGCCATATATCCTGGCAAGCTCCACAAGTCGCACACCACTCGTACTATTTTGTACTATTTCCTTCTTCACGTCTATGGTGTTTCTCACTTTCTTTACTACAGGGGTGCCACTAGGAAGTTTCTTTGGGCCCATGGTAGCATATTTCACAGTCACACTTAAAGAAGAAGCACCAAACACAATTACTAATTAATTGTGAAATGTTTGGATGAGTGTGCAGGGTAATGTTCACTTGGAGGATAAACAAAGCTAGACTGACTTATGATGCCTGCGCGGGCAGGCGCAGGGCAGACAGATCTGGTACGCACGCGGTTCGAAACATAGGGCACGTTCGATACTCGGGACAAAATTAAAGTGCCTGATTGATGCTCTGCATCGATAATACTACCAGCCATGACTGGACATACTAAGTAAGGAAAACTAATACAATACAGTACAGTAAATTAGCAGAAAACATAGAAATTAAAAGTACACAGTACTTTACATTAATATAATAAAGGGCAATGAAT
This sequence comes from Cherax destructor, assembly GCA_009830355.1. Lineage (NCBI taxonomy): Eukaryota > Metazoa > Arthropoda > Malacostraca > Decapoda > Parastacidae > Cherax > Cherax destructor. Next base: position 78,881 of record WNWK01005148.1, on the reverse strand, counting down.
TCTCACATATCACATGGGTGATGTTCCTGAAATCGATACTATATGTAATTTTGTAATATGTAATATGAATAACATGCAGAAAACTTAGTGTTTTAACCACTTGAGATAATGAAGTTTTTGATGTCTTACATTTATTGTATTAATAACAATACATGTACTGACAAGTAAAGAAATAAGACATGCAACATTTAGGTATAAAATTGGATATCACATTGGAGAGAGGGATTATGGAAGAAGTAAATGTTTTCAGTTATTTGGGAGTTGACGTGTCAGCGGATGGGTTTATGAAGGATGAGGTTAACCATAGAATTGATGAAGGAAAAAAGGTGAGTGGTGCGTTGAGGTATCTGTGGAGACAAAAAACGTTATCCATGGAGGCAATGAAGGGAATGTACGAAAGTATAGTGGTACCAACACTCTTATATGGGTGTGAAGCATGGGTTGTAAATGCGGCAGCGAGGAGGCGGCTGGAGGCAGTGGAGAAGTCCTGTCTAAGTGCAATGTGTGGTGTAAATATTATGCAGAAAATTCGGAGTGTGGAAATTAGGAGAAGGTGTGGAGTTACTAAAAGTATTTGTCAAAGGGCTGAAGAGGGGTTGTTGAGGTGGTTTGGTCATTTAGAGAGAATGGATCAAAGTAGAATGATGAATGGTTTTGAAAACCGACGAGTTGAAGATTGAGACACTTATGCAACATATGGGAATCTTTATTAAGGAAACGTTTCGCCACACAGTGGCTTCATCAGTCCAATACAAAGCAGAAAGGTGTAAGGAGAGGATTAGTTTGAGGTAATCAGTCCCTCGGCCTGGAGTCGATAAGTTCAGTCCATCAATCTTGTAGAAAGTACAGCCTACAGCCATATAAGTGGCTTATATACTGTAGTCAGGTGAGGCAAGCAGAGGAGGCGGTCATAGTGGTACCATCCACTAGTCAGTAGTCTTCGTCATGGACAAGTATTGAAGAATTTCTTGTACAAGATCCATGATGTTGCAGTTCTGACAGAGTGATGAATGGTTTGAAACCGACGAGTTGAAATTGAGACACTTATGCAACATAAGGAATCTTATTAAGGAACGTTTCACACACAGTGGCTTCATCAGTCCAATACACCTTCTGCTTTGTATTGACTGATGAAGCCACTGTGTGGTGAAACGCTTCCTTAATAAAGATTCCCATATGTTGCATAAGTATCTCAATCTTCAACTCGTCGGTTTTCAAAACCATTCATCACTCTGTCAGACACTGCAACATCATGGGATCTTGATACAAGAAATTCTTCAATACTTGTCCAACCTTTGGACGAAGACCTACTTCAACTAGTGGATGAAACCACTATGACCCCGCCTCCTCTTGCTTCGCCTCACCTGACTACAGTATATAAGCCACTTATACGGCTGTAGGCTGTACTTTCTACAAGATTAATGGACTGAACACATCGACTCCAGGCCGAGGGACTGATTACCTCAAACTCCTCCTCTCCTTACACCTTTCTGCTTTGTATTGGACTGATGAAGCCACTGTGTGGCGAAACGTTTCCTTAATAAAGATTCCCATATGTTGCATAAGTGTCTCAATCTTCAAAGTAGAATGACTTGGAGAGCGTATAAATCTGTAGGGGAAGGAAGGCGGGGTAGGGGTCGTCCTCGAAAAGGTTGGAGGGAGGGGGTAAAGGAAGTTTTGTGGGCGAGGGGCTTGGACTTCCAGCAAGCAAGTGTGAGCATGTTAGATAGGAGTGAATGGAGACGAATGGTTTTTGGGACCTGACGAGCTGTTGGAGTGTGAGCAGGGTAACATTTTGTGAAGGGATTCAGGGAAACCAGGTAATTGATTTAGTTGGACTTGAGTCCTGGAAATGGGAAGTACAGTACCTACACTTTAAAGGAGGGGTCTGGGATAGTGACAGCTGGGAGGGACTTATTCTCAGCTGTCGTATCTGAGCGCCTCTGCAAAGACAGTGATTATGTATGAGTGAGGTGAAAGTGTTGAATGATGATGAAAGTATTTTCTTTTTGGGGATTTTCTTTCTTTTTGGGTCACCCTGCCTCGGTGGGAGACGGCCAACTTGTTGAAAAAAAAAAAAAATATTGAATAGATATTTCATCTGTGCAGTAGGCTTTTTCAGTTGAATACAGAGGTGACTAATACTTTGGAGACAGTTGAAGAAGTGGAGATTTGAGGTGTTCACCTCCTTAATTTTGATTGATTTAGTAATGGAATTGTATACCTTCCATCTAGGCTGAGGTAATAAACACTTCAAAATTACATCTCCTCTTCAACAAAGACTAAGAGACTGAACACCTTAAATCTCCTCTTAACTGTTGCTTTCAAAGCTCCAGGAACCAGACACCTCAAAATCTCCGCATCTTCAACTGTCTCCAATATATATTAGCCACCTCTGTATTTAACTGGTTAAGCCTACTGCAGAGGCAAAATATCTCATCAGTAAAGATTCCTAAATCTAACATGTGTCTTATTCAGATACCCTACATTGTAGAGGTCCTTGCTTGTTGATCTCTAAGAGTGTGGAGAGGATTGATGTTGACCTTTTAGGCTACCACAACCACCTTATACTACTTAATACTCTGACCTATAATTTCTAATGCCTGGAATGGGACGGGTAAGGCTGTTGTTGTCACTAGGGTGCTGCTGTGGTGGCCCTCAATACCCCAACCATTAGCAGAACCTCAGTCAAGACTACACTCGCATGTGCAATAACTGTACAAACACCAACTAATACCTCTCCTTGAAACTGGTAAATATAAGCTACATTGTAGTTTATATGGTCCTGTCTTATGCCTGTACAGTCACCTACTATGTTACCACCTGCCTGGGGAAGCAGATAACTGACCCACTGAATGTGTGTTGCTTTCACAGAAACTTTGACACACAAAGCAGCAATGGGAAACTTTATTAAGGCTGTCTTAATAAAGTTTTCAATTGCTTCTTGTGTGTCTTTCTTGCTAGAAGAGTGTGAGCAGATTGTTTATGTGGCTTTACTTGGCCACAATTTTGATTGGGATATTGACTACTACCCTATGGAACTCGGGCACTAGTTCAGATTTTACAATACATACAGCATATACAGTGGTACCCGGTTTACGATATTTTTTCATTCCAGAATGCTGTTCAAGTGCCATTACCAAACGAATTTATCTCCTTAAGAAATGTTGTAAAATAGACTAGTCCTTTTAGACTCCCAAAATTACACTTTAAAGCATTTAAAAATAAACTTACATAAAAGGGGAGTTTGGGGACATCAGAACAGTACACACTGTATACAGTGGTACCTCGACTTACGATATTTTTTCATTCCAGAATGCTGTTCAAGTGCCATTACCAAACGAATTTATCTCCTTAAGAAATAATGTAAAATAGACTAGTCTGTTTAGACCCCTAAAAGTACACTTACAAAAGCATTTAAAAAAATAAACTTACATAAAAGGGTGTGTTTGGGGACCATCGTAAGTCGAGGTACCACTGTACTTTTTTTTTCAACAAGTCGGCCATCTCCCACCGAGGCAGGGTGACCCAAAAAGAAAGAAAATCCCCAAAAAGAAAATACTTTCATCATCATTCAACACTTTCACAACACTCATACATAATCACTGTCTTTGCAGAGGTGCTCAGATACGACAGCTGAGAATAAGTCCCTGCCAGCTGTCACTATCCCACACCCCTCCTTTAAAGTGCAGGCATTGTACTTCCCATTTCCAGGACTCAAGTCCAACTAAATCAATTAACTGGTTTCCCTGAATCCCTTCACAAAATGTTACCCTGCTCACACTCCAACAGCTCGTCAGGTCCCAAAAACCATTCGTCTCCATTCACTCCTATCTAACACGCTCACACATACTTGCTGGAAGTCCAAGCCCCTCGCCCACTAAACCTCCTTTACCCCCTCCCACCAACCTTTTCGAGGACGACCCCTACCCTGCCTTCCTTCCCCTACAGATTTATACGCTCTCCAAGTCATTCTACTTTGATCCATTCTCTCTAAATGACCAGACCACCTCAACAACCCCTCTTCAACCCTTTGACAAATACTTTTAGTAACTCCACACCTCCTAATTTCCACACTCCAAATTTTCTGCATAATATTTACACCACACATTGGCCTTAAACAGGACATCTCCACTGCCTCCAACCGCCTCCTCGCTGCCGCATTCACAACCCATGCTTCACACCCATATAAGAGTGTTGGTACCACTATACTTTCGTACATTCCCTTCTTTGCCTCCATGGATAACTTTTTTTGTCTCCACAGATACCTCAACGCACCACTCACCTTTTTTCCTTCATCAGTTCTATGGTTAACCTCATCCTTCATAAACCCATCCGCTGACACATCAACTCCCAAATATCTGAAATCATTTACTTCTTCCATAATATCTCTCTCCAATGTGATATCCAATTTTTCTTTATTTAAATCGTTTGATACCCTCATCACCTTACTCTTATCTATGTTCACTTTCAACTTTCTACCTTTACACACTTTCCCAAACTCGTCCACTAACCTTTGCAACTTTTCTTTAGAATCTCCCATAAGCACAGTATCATCAGCAAAGAATAGAATAAATATCTGTTATGCAAATTACACAAATAACCTGCACATAGGAGACTGAAACTTACGGTGATGTGAGTTACTTGTGTATTCCAGTCACGGTATTGTGCTCTTTATTCCTTATGCAAATTGTTATTCGAAAGGTATTGGCAAAAGCAGTACATTTGTTTTGGTTGTGCAGCACTTACGAGCCAAGCAACACGTAGTACAGTGGTACCTCAACTTATGAGCAAAATTCGTTCCAGTCGGCTATTCAAGTGCCGATACCGAAGGAATTTTTTCCCATAAGAAATAATGAAAATTAGATTAATCCATTTCAGACCCCCAAAAATACACTTACAAAAGCACCTACAAAAATACACTTACATAATTGTTCGAGTTGGGAGCTGCTCGTAAGTAGAGGTACCACTGTATTGGGTCACGTGCCTGGTTGAACATAAATAAAGACACGTTCCTATTGATGGCAGAGTATATTAAGTTACCTTAGGTTATTTTAGGTTGAGTTAGGTGGATTTTGTTAGACTATTTATTTTTTACCTTTTTGTACAAGAAAGGAATATGTCTACTGTAAAATCAACTGAATATTGTGCAATTCAGACTATAATTAATGGTTGAAATCTGCCAAGGAACAGTCCTCTACTGTCTCATACATGTCATTACATAATTTTATCTCTTAACCCTTTGGGGGTTTCAGGACCCTCTCCGAAACTCGTTCTCAGGGTCGCAAATTTTTCGGAAAAAAAAATAAATTATTGTTTCTTATGAAATGATAGAGAAGCTTTTTCCGATCATAACGCCACCAAAATTATGAAATTTGATCGAAAACTAACGGAATTATGCTTTTGCGAAGTTAGCGGTATCAATGACATTTACGCATCGGCGATTTTGCCCACTTTGAGCTCTATTTTCGGCAAATTCCAATGTTTCAGTCTACTAAAATTATAGCTATTTCACTAGAACTCCATTTCTTCTATTGATTGAGTACAAGAAACTGCCTATTTACCAATTTCAACTACCCAAAATAGTGGTCAGAAAATGGCAATTTGGCCAATTTCACACAAATTTCAAATGATGCCAATTTCAAAATAAGGTCCAGAATAAACAAGGCAGACATTCCTGGCACTAAAATAACATCTTCTCTGTTCATTAGTCACGTCTCCAGGCCCCTCTTACATTACTTTTGCTTTCCATTTTGAATTTTTATTCTCACAAAAAATAGAAGATTTACTGTTATGTATACAACTGCATCATTGTAAAAATGGTATATAAATAATATCAGCCCACTTGTGCAAGAATATTAGACTCGCCAGTTGATGTGTATTGGACGCATGGTATGATTTGTTTACTCCTGAACATCGGCCCTCAGTTTCAAGGTAAAGTGGTCCCCCGAGTTTCGTACACCCCAGAAATCGTACAATTATGTAAGTATAATATTGTAAGTGCTTGTGGAAGTGTATTTTTGGGGGTCTGAAATAGACTAACCTACGTGACATTTTTCCTTAAGGGAGTAAATTCGTTCGGTAATGGCGCTTGAGCAGGCTTCTGGAGTGAAGTTTTTACGAAACTCTGGGGACCACTGTACTTGTCATCTTGAAACCAGTCAAAATTATCTCTATTTCTGTAATATATCATCCATTCTATCAAATGAGACTAAGAAAACGAGAATACAAGCATAAATACCATACGAAAATAGACTGCAAAGTCGCTGTTTTAAACCAAAAACACGATCAGAGTTTTTTTTTCCTCATTATGCACTGTGTGGTGCAGGATTTTTTTATACTGCGCAAACTGACCGCACAGACCCATTCTCTCACATCTAGGCCTAACAGCCTGTTTCTGCTTGATTTGAGGGTGCTAGAATTTAGGTGTACTAGTACGACGAAAACACTGGGGCGTAAGCCGTACTAGTACGGCCGAAACCCTGAAAGGGTTAAATTAAACTAAAAAGTGAGTAGAAAGAATTCTTACCATAAAATCCTTGTTCTTCTTGCTATACAAGTGCAGGGAAATTGTTTATGTGGTTTTACTGGGCCACAATTTTGATAAGAAAATTTCCTGTGTCCTGTGATCATACCTGTTGTATGGGATATGTTCACAAGGCCGTGTGGGTGTGTTTCTGCCAAGGAACCAAGCTAGGCCTTTCCTTAAATCAAATGACTGCTTCCTATGTATGGAGGAGAAATTTCTCTGTGGGAATCAGGCCATTTTCAATTTTTTCCCCAAGTTTTAAGCCTAACATTCAGTCAAAACCCTGAAGTATTTTATCTTGAAAAGAAATTTGAATACAGCCTCTCCTCACTTAACGACGTAGTTCCGTTCCTAAGACCATGTCGGTAAACAAATTCATCGCTAAGTGAGGAGCATACTATAATGGTAGTGGGTTTCTGTCAACCATCTTTGATATTGTTTTAATGTTACCTATGCACCATTTATAACATTTCTGGCATATATTTAAATGTTTATACAGTAGTGTACTTTATATTGTAATAAACAGAATAGAGGAAATCAGCTCTAATATACATTATTTAGGTATGCATACTGGTCAGAGAGCCCGTCATAAATCCAAGTCATCGGTGAACGAGTGCATTGCTGAGTGAGGAGAGGCTGTAGTGACATAGTAGAAGTGTAGTATTTAGAAGTGTTGTGTGAGAAAATTTACTGTAACAGAAAACTGTAAATACAGGGAAAATTGGAGACCAAATGACAGTCGCATGTGAGTGTATGCTCAGACAGTAATAAAACTGATGTGGTCTGAGCCAGTGGCCCTGCTAGCCCAAGAAAAATGAAGACGGACAGGTCCTGGATGCAGCCAATACTGGACAAACCTGCAGCGCAGTGAACAAGACCACTGTTTGAATGGTTCTACTAGACACCTGTATGGAAAAATGTGTAATGCAATGGGCTTTGTCCGCTGCATCATTGATTCTACTGGACATCCTCATACAATGCTATTGTTTTATTATTATTATTATTTTAAACATACATTGATAGTACATTGTTGGGTTAATAGTTTGTGTACAGATTTAAGAAGCCTATAAATATGCATAGCATTTTAGGCTGATTTAAAGCAGAGTACGACTAAAAACCATGAACATATTTCATTGTTGCAGTCTTAATCTAACAGTTTAACTTTAATAAAATATTTCCAAATGTGTTGTACAACTTGTATAATGTTACAGTCAGCAAGTATTGAATGTAACGTGACCTTCAGTATGGAGTATGAAAAAAATATGTCGGTTTTATAATTTATTGGATACTGTAGCAAAAGTGACAAGGATACAGTATTAAAGAATGTAATAATGTACATTGTAGTGTAATACTGTACAGTGTAGTGTAATATTATAGAGTGTAATGTAATATTATAGAGTTTAATTTAATACTGTACAGTGTAGTGTAATACTGTACAGTGTAGTGTATTATTGTAGTGTTATACAGTGCTGCACAATGTAATATAATGCTATACATAGTGTAGTGTAATAAAGGTATGTATAATTTAATATTGTACAGTATAATGTACTGCTGTACAGTACAGTGGTCCCTCGGTTTTCGTGCATCTCCAAACTCGAACATTTATGTAAGTGTATTTTCGTAAGTGCTGTTGCAAGTGTATTTTTGAGGTTCTGAAATAGACTAACCTACGTGACATTATTTCTTAAGGAAGTAAATTCGTTCGGTAATGGCACTTGAGCAGCATTCTGGAACGAATTTTCGGCAAAAACCGAGGGACCACTGTATAATGCTGAAGGGCCAGGATGGCCCAAGACATCATCTAAAGTTTGCTCTCCATATTGAGGGTTAGTTGTGAATTGTTACACCCACGGTACATGTACTGTAGCTTTGATTTCTTAAGCTCAAGATACAGTGAATACAGTAAAGAAAGAATGTTTTGATACTGGTAAGGTTTAAGACGTACATTTTAAGAATGCACAGTCTGTGTAATAATTCAAATGACTAATGTAGATTTTTGAGTTAAAAGTAGGATGTCTGTTAATAATTTAAAAATAATAAATGATCTGCCATACATTAAACATGAGTACCCAGTACTGTAATTAATATAGGATGACAATATATAATGATAATTACCCTGTTTACTGTTTAGTTGTTAACTTTTTATTTTTGTATATTTCACTGAACAAAATCATCAATGTATATCTCAGAAATGGATTTCACAGTATTTTAGAATTCTGAGTTAAATATATTTTGTCATTAATAAGACTCTGAGGTTAACCATAGAATTGATGAAGGAAAAAAGGTGAGTGATGCATTGAGACATCTGTGGAGACAAAAATATTATTCGTAGAGGCAAAGAAGGGAATGTATGAGAGTATAATGGTACCAATGCTCTTGTATGGATGTGAAGCTTGGGTTGTAAATGCTGCAGCAAGGAGGAGGCTGGAGGCAGTGGAGATTTTGTGTCTAAGGGCAATGTGTGGTGTAAATATTATGCAGAGAATTCGTAGTGTGGAAATTAGGAGGAGGTGTGGAGTTACTAAAAGTATTAGTCAGAGGGTTAAATAATACTTTTAGTAGCATCCTAGGAAAGGATGGAGGGAGGGGGTAAAAGAGGTTTTGTGTGCAAGGGGATTGGACATGCAGCAGGCATGTGTTATCATGTTATATAGGAGTGAATGGAGACGAATGGCTTTTGGGACCTGATGAGCTGTTGGAGTGTGAGCAGGGTAATATTTTTGTGAAGGGATTCAGGGAAACTTGGTACCCGGACTTGAGTCCTGGAGGTGGAAAGTACAATGCTTACACTTTAAAGGAGGGGTTTGAGGTATTGGCTGTTTGGAGTGTCATCTAAACTGTCATATCTGAGTGCCTCTGCAAAGAAAGTGATTATGTGTGAATGATGGTGAAAGTGTTTCTTTTTTGAGTCACCCTGCCTTGGTGGGAGATGGCTGACATGTTGGAAAAAACAAAAATCTGTGTCTGGTCTTATGCACTTAGCATATTCAGATCTCAAGATATTTAGAGTAAGTATTGAGGATAGTGAGTTGGATACAATTAAACTGGCTATAGTTTCATATAAGTAGACTTTATTACTGCAGTATTAAATAATAATTTCTTATGTTACATTTGTTTATACCACAGTGGACCCCCGGACATCATAGTTGTCGGATTTTGTAATATTCGGTAATTGTAATGTTTTTTTGTCAAAATATTGGCTCGGTGATCATCATTTAGCTCGGTAATTGTCGTTCGTTCCAAACGCGTATGAGCGGCTCCACACATCCTTCCACACCATTCACAGTCAGTCTGGCATTGTTTATCAGCGAGTGACTGTCACCCCACTCGTTCATACGAAACATTTCGTAATATTCCATTCTTTTTAGTGCTTGCAACTGCTAAATAAGCCACCTTGGGCCCAAAGAAAGCTAGTGCCAGCCCTTTGGTAAAGAAGGTGAGAAGCACAATAGAATTAAAGAAAAAGATTGTAGAAAAATACGAAAGTGGTGGTGATAGTGGTAGAGGGTGGTAATAATGGTAGTAGAGGGTGGTAGTGATGGTGGTAGAGGGTGGTAGTGGTTGTGATGGTGGTAGAAGGTGGTAGTGGTTGTGATGGTTGTAGAGGGTGCTAGTGGTTGTGATGGTGGTAGAGGGTGGTAGTAATGGAGATTTGTGCAATGTGGAGTAGGATGGAAAGATTTATGGAGGAACATCACCCTAACAAATCCATTGCAAGCCATGTCGGCAACATGTACAATGACAATGTCTTGTCCCATTTTAGGGAAATTTTAAAGAGATGCCAGAAAAAGAGCTCTCTGGACAGATATTTAGTGCCACAGGTGTGCAGTGACTCTCAAGCTGGTCCTAGTGGCATTCAAAAACATGGCATGCCAGTGGCTCTCCTTGCATTACAGTTTTATAATTGTAACTACCAATAACAATGTACACTTGTAACATGCATTGAAATAAAAATATTATTATATTATTATTATTATTATTATTATAACCCTGGAAAAGGACTTGGTACCTTAAGTCTTTATGGAAGGGGATTCCCCTTCCAAACAATAGTAACTCCTCCATCCTCTTCCCTCCTCCCGTCTTCCATACATCAACAAGTCTTCAATAAAGGTAAGTGTCATGTTATTATTGTTTTATTCTTCATGTCTCATTGTTTTCTGCATAGGTAAATGTATATTTCATGTAAAAAAAATTTTTTTTAATACTTTTGGGTGTCTAAAACGGATTAATTGGACTTACATTATTTCTAATGGGGAAAATGAATTCGGATATCATCAAATTCGGCTTTAGCCACACTCTCTGGAACGGATTAATTATGATAACCGGGGCTCCACTGTACAGTGGTCCCCCGAGTTACGTACACCCCGGAACTCGTACAATTACGTATGTAAGTATAATATTGTAAGTGCTTGTGGAAGTGTATTTTTGGGGGTCTGAAATAGACTAACCTACGTGACATTTTTCCTTAAGGGAGTAAATTCGTTCGGTAATGGCGCATGAGCAGGCTTCTGGAGTGAAGTTTTTACGATACTCAGGGGACCACTGTACTGTGTTTTTGGCATTATTTGCCTTACCACACTCGATAGTTACTGGATGAAAACTGTGTGTTTGATTGCCAAAATGGCAGATACAGTTGCTTAAGTTACATATTTGCAGTCTCTCTATAGTGCTTGGTTCTTAACCCGTAAACGGTCCAAAGGTATATAGTATACATTAGTACCGCTACTTCCCAAACGTATATTTACGTTTTATTTTTCCTGCCTCCAAATTTGGCACAATTGACCTGAGATGCCTGGTCAGCATAGAGTGGGTCTTAGCCCTTGGTGTGCACTGTATTAAAAAAATCTGGGACCACTTAGTACCTTGTGGGAGCACCAGTTCAATTGAGCGCCAGCTAGAGCAAACAGCGCGGCAAACACATAGGATTCACTGATTTCATTTATAGTATTAACTCTCCCATTTTAAGGGGAAAGTGATGTTAACCCCGAGTTTAGTGGCTCTGAGGTGGATGTGGTCATAAGTGGTCGAGGAAATATAAAAAACCTTGATAATAACCCATGTGCAACATCCTTTCAGAATGTCTTATAACCTATGCCTGTATCTGTGTGTGTCTGTCTCTGTCTATCTCTTTCTATCTGACTGTCTATCTCTGTCTCACAGGTACACAAATACAATTATACATAGTTTAAATTTCCTAGGATAACCCAAAAAAATGCAGACAAAGTGCTGTACTCTGCGTGTAGATATAATGTGTAAACATGACTGGCAAATACGTATTTACACTTGCTCAGGAACGAGACGTGTTGGTTCAGGAGTGATCTCTCTGAAACGGGAGAGCTAGACGCTAGACGGACAGACAGATAGACAGAGAGCTTGACAGACAGGCAGATAGACAGAGAGCTTAACAGACAGATAGACAGAGAGCTTGACAGACAGACAGATAGACAGAGAGCTTGACAGACAGACAGATAGACAGAGAGCTTGGCAGACAGATAGACAGAGTTTGACAGACAGATATATTTGTGTAACAGTGAAAACAGAGGGGGATGCTCATCAAATGTCACCTCTTATCTTATCACTGCACCCTCGCGTACACATCAAATGTCACCACTTATCTTATCACTGTCAGCAGTGGACTAACACTTGTCTAGCATCATGCTTCAAGGGAACTTATTATTCTTATTCTTATTATTAATTTTTTTATTATTATTATTATTATTCCTATTATTATTATTATTTTTTTTTTTTTTTTCAACAAGTCGGCCGTCTCCCACCGAGGCAGGGTGACCCAAAAAGAAAGAAAATCCCCAAAAAGAAAATACTTTCATCATCATTCAACACTTTCACCACACTCATACATAATCACTGTCTTTGCAGAGGAGCTCAGATACGACAGCTGAGAAAAGTCCCTCCCAGCTGTCACTATCTCAGACCCCTCCTTTAAAGTGCAGGCATTGTACTTCCCATTTCCAGGACTCAAGTCCAACTAAATCAATTAACTGGTTTCCCTGAATCCCTTCACAAAATGTTACCCTGCTCACACTCCAACAGATCGTCATGTCCCAAAAACCATTCGTCTCCATTCACTCCTATCTAACACGCTCACACATGCTTGCTGGAAGTCCAAGCCCTCGCCCACAATACCTCCTTTACCCCTTCCCTCCAACCTTTTCTAGGACGACCCTACCCCGCCTTCCCTTTCCCCCTACAGATTTATACGCTCTCCAAGTCATTCTACTTTGATCCATTCTCTCTAAATGACCAAACCACCTCAACAACCCTTCTTCAGCCCTCTGACAAATACTTTTAGTAACTCCACACCTTCTCCTAATTTCCACATTCCGAATTTTCTGCATAATATTTACACCACACATTGCCCTTAGACAGGACATCTCCACTGCCTCCAGCCTCCTCCTCGCTGCAGCATTTGCAACCCATGCTTCACACCCATATAAGAGTGTTGGTACCACTATACTTTCGTACATTCCCTTCTTTGCCTCCATGGATAACGTTTTTGTCTCCACAGATACCTCAATGCACCACTCACCTTTTTTCCTTCATCAATTCTATGGTTAACCTCATCCTTCATAAACCCATCCGCTGACACGTCAACTCCCAAATATCTGAAAACATTTACTTCTTCCATAATCCCTCTCTCCAATGTGATATCCAATTTTTCTTTATTTAAATCGTTTGATACCCTCATCACCTTACTCTTATCTATGTTCACTTTTAACTTTCTACCTTTACACACTCTCCCAAACTCGTCCACTAACCTTTGCAACTTTTCTTTAGAATCTCCCATAAGCACAGTATCATCAGCAAAAGTAACTGTGTCAACTCCCATTTTGCATTTAATTCTCCATAATTTAATCCCACCCTCTCCCCAACACCCTAGCATTTACTTCTTTTACAACCCCATCTATAAATATATTAAACAACCATGGTGACATTACACATCCCTGTCTAAGACCTACTTTTACCGGGAAATAATCTCCCTCTCCCTACACACCCTAACCTGAGCCTCACTATCCTCATAAAAACTCTTTACAGCCTTCAGTAACTTACTACCTATTCCATACACTTGCAACATTTGCCACATTGCTCCCCTATCCACTCTATCATATGCCTTTTCTAAATCCATAAATGCAATAAAAACTTCTCTACCTTTATCTAAATACTGTTCACATATATGCTTCACTGTAAACACTTGATCTACACATCCCCTACCCACTCTAAAGCCTCCTTGCTCATCTGCAATCCTACTCTCTGTCTTACCTCTAATTCTTTCAATAATAACCCTGCCATACACTTTACCTGGTATACTCAGTAAACTTATTCCCCTATAATTTTTACACTCTCTTTTATCCCCCTTCCCTTTATATAAAGGAACTATACATGCTCTCTGCCAATCCCTAGGTACCTTCCCCTCTTTCATACATTTATTAAACAAAAATACCAACCACTCCAGCACTATATCCCCCCTGCTATTATTATTATTATTATTATATATATATACAGTGGTCCCCTGAGTTTCGTAAAAACTTCACTCCAGAAGCCTGCTCAAGCGCCATTACCGAACGAATTTACTCCCTTAAGGAAAAATGTCACGTAGGTTAGTCTATTTCAGACCCCCAAAAATACACTTCCACAAGCACTTACAATATTATACTTACATAATTGTACGATTTCCGGGGTGTACGAAACTCAGGGGACCACTGTACTCCCACTTATCTAAAACATTGCTGGGACCTATAAATACTTTGTATATATTCCTAGACAATAGTAAATGACCAAGGCAGGTGTAAATGTCCACCTGTCAGTATGTTTGTGACAATTTGAGTACAATTTCAGTACCTAATATTAGCGTTAGAACAAAGAACTACTAAAAATTGTAATTATCAGAACATAAAAATTATATAAAATAATATAAAAACGAGAAAAAAAAGGTATATTGGCAACACTTCTGAAAGCGGCAGGACTCGATGTTGCCGTCAGGTGAGCATCCAGTGCCAACTTCTCGGCCTCATATCTCGGTAAGTACTGACCCTAATTTTTTTTTTATCCTATAACACTTAGAAAAATGTGCTCTTTATTTCTAAAAAAAAAAAAATGATTTTTTTTTTTTCAAAATATTCGGGGCACTGGGGTAGTGAACGTATATATACGTTTGGACCGTTTATGGGTTAAATAAGAGTGGCCAAAGTCATAGTATCATCTTCATATCAAAATATTGTAATATGTAACTAAATTCAATCTCATTGAACACTAAACATACATTTGGTCTCGTATAGAACTGTAATCTGTTACATGTCATTGTTATTGGTGTTTGAGTCTTTGCTTTATATGTTTTTCTTTGTGAGTTAGAATGTCAGAAAGGCACAGTTTCTCACACAGCTATGATGACTTACCCTTCAAAGAGGTTACCTCTATGCTGGTGAAAAGCTCTTGATCCAAAGAATTAGAGCTACTGTTCCCTTTCTTGGATCAAACCTGATTACCTCCTATCCTCTAGGTGCTGTATAAGACCTATGGATTTAGCACATCCATGAATACATTAATTGTATAAAAAAATTAATGCAATAAGTCTCTTTAATATTTTATGTATCAGATTTAAATTTTAGGAAACACTTTGGAGCAGGCCTGATTACCTCCCATGCCTCAGGTGCTGTATAAGCCCTGTGGGTTTAGCACTTTTCTATGAATGCATTGATTATGCAATGGAATACTTTTTTAAAATTTGAATGCAGTAAATCCCTTTAATATTTAATGTATCAGATTTAAGTTTTAGCAAACTGGGGTTCATATATATTTTGCAAATAATAAGAATGAAAAGGAAGTATGTCTTTAAATAATTCTACACCTTCAAGATTAATATAGTTGTTGCTCAATGTCTAGGTAATATACTGATAAAGAATTAGACACTTGTGTAACATCTGGGTACATTTATTTGTGGATATTTCACCGTCTAGTGGCGTTATCAATACAATACAAGGACATAATGTGAAGACTGTACAAGTATAGCACTGCTCATCACCAACTCCAAGGCTGAGGGTCTGATTACCTCATCTTTTATATATACAGTGGACCCCCGCCTAACGAACAAAATTCATTCCAGAAGCCTGCTCAAGTGCCATTACCGAACGAATTTACTTCCTTAAGAAATAATGTCATGTAGGTTAGTCTATTTCAGACCCCCAAAAATACACTTCCACAAGCACTTACAATATTATACTTACATAATTGTACGATTTCCGGGGTGCTCGTTAGGCGGGGGTCCACTGTACTTCTACATTCTTTACATTGTTCTTGTATTGATAAAGTCACTGGATGGAAAAACATATACAAATTAAAGATACTCAGATGTTGCACATGTGTCTAATTCTTTATCTTGTTGCTATTGTATACCGTTCATATACAGGTAATATACTGTGTGTTATAATGTTTTTTGTTAATGATTAAGTCAGTAGTGTTGTTAAATGATTCAGCTATACATATTCACTTTTATTATTAAATGGTTTATCTGTTTGTGTTAACTTCTATAACTGGACAGTTTAAATGTACTTGTTAACTTGTATTGGAAACATTAGCTTTGTGCGCATGCAAGAAATGGTTTAATGCATGGTATATCTTCAGAGGAGGCTTAAGTCAAGTCTGTTGTCCTTCAGGAATGTAATATCTTTTGTATTACGGGTATCACTTGTCATTGTCCTGTACTCACTGTTGATGGGAATTGTTTATAGTGTGTGTGTACTTACCTATATGGTTGTAGGGGTCGATTCATGGGTTAAATGTGTGTGTGTGTTTTTGTGTTTGTGTGGGGGTGTTGGGTGTGTGTTGACTTGGGTATTTGTTAGTGTTTGTTATATTGTAGTGTTCTGCAGTGCATCCAGTGACATCACTTGTGTACAGCTTTTTGTGTTTATGTTGCATGGAGGGATGTGGACCCAGATGTATGTTCTTTACATTGCTGTTCAACTAGCTGAAAATCTCTATGAAGATAGATGCATATTGACATGGACCAGAAATATGTTTGATTAATACGTATTAGTCTTAAATATAAATTATTGATTTCCAGACGAGCCTGGCCCATGGCCGGGCTCAGAGAGTAGAGAAACTCACGAAACTCTTCAAAGGTAAGGTATATTTTTGCTGTAGCTAAAATTGGTGCTATAGGATTCAAATTTGAATTTTAAGTCTCTTCATATACTCCAGGTGTGTGTGTATTTGGACAATGATTGGTGTGGCTGGTACACCTAGTCCATCACAACCACATACAGTGGTACCCCAGGTTTCGAACTGCTCTCAACTCGACCAATTATGTAAGTGTATTATTGTAAGTGTATTTTTGGGGGTCTGAGACGGACTAAACTAATTTACATTATTCCTTATGGGAACAAATTTGTTCGGTAACGGCACTTGAACAGCCTTCTGGAACAAAGAAAGTTCGAAACTCGGGGTGCCACTGTAATTGGAATTTTTTCTAATGCTTTACCTTACCTTTGATATACCTTTGATGAGTTCTGAGAATTTTTTCTACTGGAGCCCTGCCATGGGCCAGGTTCATCTGGAGTTTGCTTGATCAACCAAGCTATTACTGTTGGTGGCCTGCTGCCCGACATGTCCATTACAACCTGGTTGATCTGGCACCTGGTGAAAATACTTGTCCAGTTTCCACTTGAAGACTTATACATTTGGTGTAAAGCCCCTTCCATCCTATTAGAATTTTAAAATACAGGCACTCCTCATTTAATACATTTGGTGTAAAGCCCCTTCCATCCTATTAGAATTTTAAAATACAGGCACTCCTCATTTAATGACCAAGTTTCATTCTAACGACTAGGTTGTTAAGCGAATTGGTTGCTAAGCGAGGAGCTGCCCCTTACCGATATTTCAGGCATACTGTTCTGGTAGTGGGTTTGTGTCAACCATCTTTACATATTGTTTTAATGTCACCTTTGCACCATTTAAAACATTTTTAAGATTTTAAATGTTTACAGTGCTAGTCACGGCATAATGCCGTGACGAAAATCAAAGACCTACCATACACGGGGGTCTTTTTTCATTAGTGCAATATGCTGGGTAGCAGCTGTTAGCATGACATCATGGCCTGCTGCCACACTCCACAGTGACTCAGTGCTCACATAGCTGCCGTGGTGAGAGGAAGTATTGCACTTTTGTCTCTCATTTGCCCCATCTTTTGTCCGGTGTTCCCTTTGGTTTTGGGGCTATATATGTTTGATTATGGGTAAAAGGAAGTCTTTAACACCTGAAACTATAGCTCAAATCATAGGGCTTCACAAAACTGGGCACCAGACGGAAGAAATATTGGAGAATGTTTGTGTGTGTGAGTATTCAATGAGGAGCTGGTGGCGGTGTCAAGTTACCGTCTGCCAAACCTCGGCCTGGCTCCTTGAAGAAGACATCTGTTCATACCTTAACTGTGTTAAAGAAGCAGTTAGAGAGTACACCTAAGATAACTGCTAGAGAATTTAAAGAAAAGAACCTACATCTTTTCTCAGAGGTGTCTGTAAGAACTGTTAACAGACGTGTGTCAGAACTGGGCTACAGTAGTCACCGCCAGGTTAAGAAACCGATCTTCTCCAAGCCACAGAAGAAACGTAGGCTGGATTATGCAAAGAAATATCTTCACTGGACTCCTCAACAGTGGTCTGAAGTACTTTGGAGTGATGAACCTTCACCGTCACCTGTAACCGTGGGGGACATGTGTACCGGTCCAGAGGTAGTGACCCGCTAGACCCAAGCTACACCTGTGGGACCACCAGACTCGCTCATGGTTTGGGGGTGTTTCAGCGCTCAGAATGTTGGTGAACTCATTGTGCTTCCCAAAAACCAGTATGTATATGAACCAGTATAATTACCTTGAGTTATTGTGTGACAATTTACCTGAGGCGTTTGACAAATGTGGGGTTACGGTTTTTATGTAGGATGGTGCATCGTGTCATACCTCCAAATCTGTAGTACAGTGGCTTAAGGACTGTGAAGTGAGGTTCTTTAATGACTGGCCAGGCAATTCCCCAGACCTAAACCCTATTGAGAACCTCTGGTCATTAGTGAAATGAAGTTTATTGGGCAAGGATATCAGTTCCATCCAGCAGCTGGAGTCTGCTCTGCATGAGGCATGAAATAATATACCCTCCTCAAACCTTCAAGAATTTGTGTGAGAGTCTTCCTACATGGCTGAGGGACGTGATTAAGCGTAAAGGACACAGCACCAAGTATTAAAACCTCAGTAAGTGTGCAAATATATATATTATAATATTTCATGGTATGTGTTTGTGTTTTGGTACATGTGTGGGGGAGGGGTGGCATAATGTCATGACTAGCACTGTACAGTGGTCCCCCGCCAAACGAGCAAAATTCATTCCTGAAGCCTGCTCAAGTGCCATTACCGAATGAATTTACTTCCTTAAGAAATAATGTCACGTAGGTTAGTCTATTTCAGACCCCAAAAATACACTTCCACAAGCACTTACAATATTATACTTACATAATTGTACGATTTCCGGGGTGCTCGTTAGGCGGGGGACCACTGTATATGGTAGTGTACTGTATACTGTACTGTATACAGTACACCAACTGTGCTGTGTACAGTATACTGACTGTACTGTATACAGTATGCTGACTGTACTGTATACGGTATACCGACTGGTTGGAGAGCTGGTTGTAAGTCTGAGTGGTCGTTCAACAGGTAGGTCGTTAAGTGAGGAGTGTCTGTAACTAATTATGATATTTTGCACCAACAAGAGTCTGAATATGAAAATGTAGTAATTTTTGTTTTCACATTAATACCTTTTTTCAAATAATGTAGTATATTAACTGAAAGAAGTGTTCAGGTGCTCTTACTGAAAAAACTACTGAATAGCGTTAAATGCCGAATGAGTGATTGCTAGATTATCGATGAAATATAGTAGGTAACCCACTTACGACCCTAATATGTTCCTTAAAACAGTTTGTTCCTTGAGTGTTCAGATCTTTGAACCTATTTTCCCATAGACACCCATGTTATAATTGGGGATGTGTTTCCAAACCATAATCCGTATTTGATTTCACTTACTGTATTTTTTAACAAGGAAATTAAAAACATTGTATAGTACTCAGAAGATTCCCCCCTCTCTCTCTCTCTCTCTCTCTCTCTCATTTCCTCACACCTATTATATTTGATTCCCTTACCTTATTTTCCCTCTCTCACATTCTCTCCTACTCTTTTCCACTGTATATTACACAATAACCTACATATGCCCTCCACCCTCTCACTATTGCGGTGAGGACATTAGGCGTCTGGGCATATGGTACAGTGGACCCCCGGTTATCGTACAGCTCCCAACTTGAACAGTTATGTAAGTGTATTTTTTTAAGTACTTTTGTAAGTGTAATTTTAGGGGTCTGAAATGGACTAATCTAATTTACATTTGTCCTTATGGGAACAAATTCGTTCGGTAACGGCACTATAACAGCATTCTGGAACGAATTATGTCTGATTTCCGGGGTCCACTGTATATGCCTTATGTCCAGTCCTGGGGGAAGCCCTTACCCCTTGGTTTTCTGGTGATCCACCTGCCTTTCCTGACATCCCAGCAGTCTTCCTATCCTTCACCACCCATCAACCACTGACAAGAACTGAATAGAGCTGGTTACCAGCTATTGTAAGTAGTATTAAGGCTACTGTTCTTTACAAATCTTTTACCAAACAAACATCAAGTCTCCACACATGCACAAAATGAACATATGCAATCTAACAATGCATTTGGCATAACTAAACAAGAAAATAAATATAATTTGCATTTCAGTTTTAATAAAATCACAGTTATTAAAAATATGCAGTAAACCCTCCTTAGAGCAACATCACATAGTACAGTATACAGTGGATCCCCAGTTAACGGCCATAATTCATTCCAGAATGCTGTTCAAGTGCCGTTACCGAATGAATTTTTAAACAAGAAATAATGTAAATTAGATTAGTCCTTATGGACCCCCAAACATACACTTACAAAAGCACTTACAAAAATACACTTACATAATTTTTAGTGTTTGGAGCAGGCTGTTAACCGGGTGTCCACTGTAGTTTCATGTAAATATAATTAAGAACAAAATAGAATGACTTCGAGAGTGTATAAATCTGTATTGGAGGAAAGGTGGGGTAGAGGTCGGCCTAGGAAAGGTTGGAGGGAGGGGGTAAAGGAGGTTTTGTGTGCAAGGAGCTTGGACTTCCTGCAAGCATGTATGAGCATGTTAGATAGGAGTGAGTGGAGACAAATGGTTTTTAGGACTTGACGTGCTGTTGGAGTGTGAGCAGGGTAATATTTATGAAGGAATTTAGGTAAACCGGCAAGCCGGACTTGAGTCCTGGAGATGGGAAGTACAGTGCCTGCACTCTGAAGGAGGGATGTTAATTTTGCAGTTTTATAACTGTAGTGTCAACGCACCTCTGGCAAGACAATGATGGTGAACGTTTTTCTTTTTTGGGCCACCCTATTTTGGTGAGAAACAGTCGATGTGTTAATAAAAAATAAATTAAAAAAGTGTGTCCAAAATATCATAGTGTGATTAAAAAACCATGATAATACATACATGCTGTAAATCGAATATATGTTGTGTTCAAAATTTGGGTGGTGTCCTCTGTAGATTTTTACAATCTTTATCAGGACACAAATGGTGCCTTTCAGCCTCCAACTTCCATTTTACTGAGCGAGAGCAAGTCATGCCCTCTAGGAGTCCCTTGCTCCTGGCATGTACAGTAACCTATGGATACTTAATTTGTATAAAACACTTGTATAAAAAAATATGAAGAGAATATTCAGTATCTTAATATCAAGAATTAACACAAGTTCAGTAGAAGAAGATTTATTTAGATTATTAAACCTGAAGGTTAATTATAATTAGCCTGTATTGTACATTATCATAATTACACATTCCTATGATTTTAACAGTGAATTATCTACATTAGTTGTATTTTTTTTACACTTGTTCAACATGTTGGTGATTGATAATGAGGAATGAATTAAGTGTTTAACCCTTTCAGGGTCGAGAGGCCCTCTCCCAAACTCGTTCTCAGGGTCAAAACATTTTTGGGAAAAAAAAATTATTTTTTCTTATGAAATGATAAAGAATCTTTCTCCGATCATAATGACACCAAAAGTATGAAATCTGTTGGAAAACGTACAGAATTATGCTTTCACGAAGTTAACGGTTTCGACGATATTTAAGCTTCGGCGATTTTGCCCACTTTGAGCCCTATTTTCGGCCACTTCCAATGTTCCAGTCTGCTAAAATCATAGCTATTACGCTAGAACTCCATTCGTTCTATCGATTGAGTACAAGAAACTGCCCATTCACAGATTTCAACTACCCAATAAAGTGGTCAGAAATTGGTAATTTGGCCAATTTCACACAAATTTCAAAAGATGCCAATTTCAAAATAGGGTTCAGAATAAACAAGACAGACATTCATGGCACTAAAATAACATTTCCTCTGTTCATTAGTCATGTCTCCAGGCCCCTCTTACATTACTTTTGCTTTCCATTTTGAATTTTTATTCTCACAAAAAATAGAAGATTTACTGTTATGTATACTACTGCATCATTGTAAAAACGGTATAAATAGTGTCAGTGCACTTGTGAAAGAATATTAGACTCACCAGTTAACATGTATTGGATGCATGGCCTGATTTGTTTACTCTTGAACATCGGCAAAAATCAAACATTTTCGCTACTTTGAGCTCAATTTCAAGGTACAGTGGACCCCCGAGTTTCAGTCATACTTCATTCCAGAAGGCTGTTCAAGTGCCATTACTGAACGAATTTGTTCCCTTAAGGAAAAATGTAAATTAGATTAGTCCTTTCAGACCCCCAAAAATACACATACAAAAGCACTTACAATATTAATTAAACTTACATAATTGTTCGATTTCCGAGTTGACCGAAACTCGGGGGTCCACTGTACTTGTCTTCGTAAAACCAACAACAATCATCTCTATTTCTGTAATATATCTTCCATTCTATCAAATGAGACCAAGAAAACGAGAATACAACAATAAATACCATACGAAAATAGACTGCAAAGTCGCTGTTTTAAACGAAAAATGCGGTCAGAGTTTTTTTTTTCTCATTATGCACTGTGTGCTGCAGGATTTTTTTTATACTGGCGACATTGCAGACATGGAGAGTGTACAAAGAACTTTCACAGCACACATAAGTACGATAAAGCACATAAATTACTGGGAACAGTTGAAGGTCCTTGATCTGTATTCCCTGGAATGCAGGCGAGAGAGATACATGATTATATACACTTGGAAAATCCTAGAGGAATTAGTACTAAACTTGCACACGAAAATCACTCCCTATGAAAGCAAAAGACTTGGTAGGAGATGCAACATTCCCCCGATGAAAAGCAGGGGCGCCACGAGTACACTGAGAGACAACACCATAAGTGTCCGGTGCCCTAGACTGTTCAACTGCCTCCCAGCTTACATTAGGGGGATTACCATAGACCCCTGGCTGTCTTCAAGAAGGCACTGGACAGGCACCTAAAGTCAGTACCTGACCAACCGGGCTGTGGTTCGTGCGTCAGTTTGCGTGCAGCCAGCAGTAACAACCTGGTTGATCAGATCCTGATCCACCATGAGGCCTGGTCTCAGACCTGGCCGCGGGGGCATTGACCCTCGAACCCCTCTCCAGGTAAACACTGACCACACAGACCCATTCTTTCATATGTAGGCCTTCCAGCTTTCTCTCGCTAGATTTGAAGGTGCTAGAATTTAGGAGTTCAAGTACAGCACCAACCCTGGCTCTCAAGCCATACTAGTACGACACTGACCCTGAAAGGGTTAAAGGAGAAACTTCTAGTTACTTGGTAGCACACTCAGCTTACATACTAAGTGTCTGTGGTTCGATCCCTGGCTGAATGGAAACGATGGGCATGTTTCCTTACACGTGCAGCCCCTGTTCATCTAGCAGTAAGTAGGTACAATGGAACCTCGGTTTTCGTTTGCCCTGGTTTTCATTTAATTTGGTTTTCGACAACTTTTTTCGTCAAAATTTTGTCCCAGTTTTCGTTCATCTGCTCGGTTTTCATCGAGTTGACAGTGGTCCACCGTACCGAATGTGTCCGCCTGCCCACACCCTCACAAAGCATCCCACGCGTTCTGAGTCAGTCTGGCTTTGTTTCTCGTTGAGTGAGCATTACCCCGCGTGTTCATCCGAAACATTTCGTAATAATCCATTGTTTTTTGTGCTTGTTTATTGAGTGTGACTGCTAAATAAGCCACCATGGGGCCAAAGAAAGTTCTGAGTGCCAACCCTTTGATAAAGAAGGCGAGAAACACGATAGAATTCAAGAGGAGGAGGAAGAGAGAGGGGAGAATATGCCTTCTTCAGTGATTTAGGACATTTGTGCAAAGTGGAGTGAGTTTCAATGTTTTGTGGAGAAATATCACCCTAACAAAGCTGTTGCAATCCGTGTCTGCAACATGTTCAATGACAATCCCTTGTCCCATTTTAGGCAAATCTTAAAGAGACGCCAGAAACAGACCTCTCTGGACAGATTTTTTGTGCGACAGGGGTCCAGTGTCAGTAAAAGACAAAGAAGGGAAGTAACCCTGGATAGGGACTCGATATCTAAAGTCCTTATGGAGGGGGATTCCCCTTCCAACCAATAACCTCTCCTCCTCCCTCTTCCCTCCTCGCGTCTTCCATACACCAACAAGATTCTTCAATAAAGGTAAAAGTGATGTTAAATGTTCAATTTATCCATTTCATTAGTCATTTATATTTATTTCTCCTTGTTTTATGTATGTAAAACTGTAGTTATTCTCTATAAAATGTATTTTTTGTTAATACTTTTGGGTGTCTGGGTGTTAGTTGACTGATGTCGGTCACATCCTGGGGGATGGTGGTATACCTTAGATAGGGCTGGGCCCTGAAATGAGCTGAGGTAGGATAACAGCTCTTAGCCTGTAAAATTGATGTGTGTAAAAAAAAAAGTATGCATCTTTATTGAGGCTCAACCGTGACAACAGCTGACTGTCCACACACATAACATAGACTAGAGATTCACCACACCTTGCTAGGTAAGGCAAAGTAGTTGGAGGAAATATGTATGAGCAGATCTTCTGCCAGCTGCTGCTCTGTTATATTATCAATATATTTGAGAAGTGGAGAAGACTCCTTCCTCTGGAAGCCATGTGTGTCGTAAGAGGTGACTAAAATGTCAGGGGCAAGGAGCTAGTAACCTCTTCTCCTGTATACTACATTAATAAATGTAAAAAGAAGAAAAGCTTTCCTTTCTTCTTTTTCAGGTCACTCTGCATCGGTGGGAGATGGCCCGGTGTGTTGAAAAAAAATTTGGGAGGGGGTGGAGGCATGCTATTTTTCCTGCCAACTTTGGTTCAGGTTCAGTCAAAGTGCTGTGTAGCCAAATTATTACTTTAACACTAAAAACTTGACATTATTGTCTTCTCATGCATATATCACTTAAAGAAAAGTTATGCAAACAGTTTCAATATTAAGCACTCAAAAGAAAACCGACAAACTCTCCAAATGTCTCTCTTGAGAAAAATCACCAACAGACTTTTGCAACATGATTGCAACAATATCAGTGTAACTATCCATACAATTATGATCAAAATGGTCTCATTTTAAAGCATATTTAATGAGCTTTAAGGTAGTTTGGTGAATTTGTCTGTTTTCTTGGGAGCCTAATCACTGTTTTTGGGCATGAGAGCATGGTCAGACATCCCTTTAGTCTCAGTGGAAAAATCATGGTAAAAGTGACAAATTCAATGAGTAATGTATACATCTCCCACCAAGGCAGGGTGACTCGAAAAAGAAACACTTTCACCATTATTCACACTATCACTGTCTTGCCAGAGGTGTGTAGATACGACATTTCAGATGTAACTCCGAACAGCAAATATCCCCACCCAGTGTATGTATATGTATTGGAATAAATTCCTGGGGAATGAAAACAGAAAATGGAAATTTGAGGACACTTCTTAGAAGTCTATTCAAATGACCCAACCTTAACAGGTATGAGTAGGTTAGGTTGCTAGACTAGTTTTAGTGTAAAATTAATGTGGTGGATTTGCAGGCCATTTCTATTTATTTTATGCTGTGTATTATCAGTCCTGTATTATTTCTGCTTTTTTAATATGATCCTGTTCTGAAGATCATATGATATTAAATCCTGCTCTGTTAAGTACAAGATAAAATCTGGGTCTTGGACATCGTTCTCAACTTTGATATTTACATTATGGAGGTTCAGTTCCACCTCCATATTACTGTCATCTTGAATTAGTGCCACCCATCTTGATCTTCCTCCTTGCTTATAAAAGCAATAAGTGGTCATCTGGAAAGATATATTTTTTGAACTAGCTATTGCCATGTACTGGTATAGTTTTATTATCACAAGAATCCCCTAAATAATAAAAATTTGTGTTGGTACTTCTTTCTTTCTTTCAACACGTCGGCCGTTTCCCACCGAAGCGGGGTGGCCCAAAAGGAAAAACGAAAGTTTCTCCTTTTACATTTAGTAATATATACAGGAGAAGGGGTTACTAGCCTCTTGCTCCCGGCATTTTAGTCGCCTCTTACGACACACATGTGAACTCGATACCTCAAAAGCGGTGGGACCGGACAACATTTCTCCGTGGGTCCTTAGAGAGGGAGCAGAGATGTTGTGTGTGCCACTAACACAAATCTTCAACACATCCATTGAAACTGGGCAACTACCTGAGGCGTGGAAGATGGCAAATGTAGTCCCAATTTTTAAGAAAGGAGACAGACACGAGGCATTAAACTACAGACCTGTGTCACTGACGTGTATAGTATGCAAAGTCATGGAGAAGATCATCAGGAGGAGAGTGGTGGAGCACCTAGAAAGACACAAGCTTATAAACGACAACCAGCACGGTTTCAGGGAAGGAAAATCCGTGTCACAAACCTACTGGAGTTTTATGACAAGGTAACAGAAGTAAGACACGAGAGAGAGGGTGGATAGACTGCATTTTTGGACTGCAAGAAGGCGTTCGACACAGTTCCTCACAAGAGATTAATGCAAAAGCTAGAGAATCAGGCACACGTAACAGGAAAAGCACTGCAATGGATCAGAGAATATCTGACAGGAGGCAACAACGAGTCATGGTACGTGACGAGATGTCAGAGTGGGCACCTGTGACGAGTGGAGTTCCACAAGGGTCAGTCCTAGGACCTGTACTGTTTTTGGTATATGTGAATGACATAACGGAAGGGTAGACTCAGAAGTGTCACTATTTGCAGATGATGTGAAGTTAATGAGAAGAATCAAATCAATCGAGGATCAGGCAGGACTACAAAGAGACCTGGACAGGCTGCAAGCCTGGTCCAGTAAGTGGCTCCTTGAATTTAACCCTGCCAAATGTAAAGTCATGAATATCGGGAAGGGCAAAGAAGACCGCAGACAGAGTATAGTCTAGGTGGCCAAAGACTGCAAACCTCACTCAAAGAAAAAGATCTTGGGGTGAGTATAATACCGAGCACATCTCCTGAGGCACACATCAATCAGATAACTGCTGCAGCATACGGGCGTGGCAAACCTAAGAATAGCGTTCCAATACCTCACTAAGGAATCGTTCAAGACTCTGTATACCATATACGTCAGGCCCATACTGGAGTATGCAGCACCAGTTTGGAACCCACACCTGGTCAAGCACGTCAAGAAATTAGAGAAAGTGCAAAGGGTTGCAACAAGACTAGTCCCAGAGCTAAGGGGATTGTCCTACGAAGAAAGGTTAAGGGAAATCGGCCTGACGACACTAGAGGACAGGAGGGTTAGGGGAGACATGATAACGACATATAAAATACTGCGAGGAATAGATAAGGTGGACAGAGACAAGATGTTCCAGAGAGGGGACACAGAAACAAGGGGTCACAATTGGAAGTTGAAGACTCCTATGAGTCAAAGGGATGTTAGGAAGTATTTCTTCAGTCATAGAGTTGTCAGGAAGTGGAATAGCTTAGAAAGCGACATAGTGGAGGCAGGAACCATACATAGTTTTAAGACTAGGTTTGATAAAGCTCGTGGAGCAGGGAGAGAGAGAGAGAGGACCTAGTAGCAATCAGTGAAGAGGCGGGGCCAGGAGCTATGACTCGACCCCTGCAACCACAAATAGGTGAGTACAAAAAAAAATAGGTGAGTACATGGCTTACGAAGGAAGAATTCTGTTCCACTTCCCCATGGAGATAAGAGGAAATAAGAACAAGAAATAGTAAGAAAATACAAGAAAACCCAGAGGGGTGTGTATATATATACAGTATATGCTTGTACATGAATGTGTAGTGTGACCTAAGTGTAAGTAGAAGTAACAAGACATACCTGAAATCTTGCATGTTTATGAGACAGAAAAAAGACAGCAGCAATCCTACCATCATGTAAAACAATTACAGGCTTTTGTTTTACACTCACTTGGCAGGACGGTAGTACCTCCCTGGGCGGCTGCTGTCTACCAACCTACTACCTAGGATGTTGGTACTTATCATGACCAAATATCAATTATGACAAAGTTGACTTCTTTATTTCTTCATTATCAATTATCATTGAGGTACAGTAGAGCATTCCACCTATCCTGTATGCTCTTGACTGTTCTGCAGTAAAGAGAGTGGTAGGAAGGTAGCATTGCAAGCAGTGGAACAGGTTGAAGGTAAACATGGCTGGCTATTGTTATTTATGAGGGTTCTGTACAACCAGGAAAAGCGTGGTCTCTGGTTGGTTCCTTAAGGATGACAGATGCTTCAACAATTGGCCAGAGGCAATGTTGTTCATTTCATGTGCTTGACAAGCCTTTGGAGATATTCAAAGGAGTTAAGAAAATAATTTATTATTTATTATTGCAATAAATTTTAACATGCTATATTGTATATGGAATCATAGGCTAATACATCCTGCTGATGTATCTTAATCTCAGGCATGTACCGTACTGTACGTATATTAATTAACTAACCCTTCTTTCTTGTGTACGGTAAATGATAGTCACTGAAGATGTATTGTGATATGGAAAATTCTGCTAAGTAGTAGCTACTGACTGTTTATCCATGTTTAAATTTGATGTATAATGTCAAGATTGACTAGCTTGGAAACATCAGTCATGCATAACTTATTTTTAATAACAAATTTCCCAAGAAATTTATATATGAATGTCAATATACAGTTTTATATATAATATTTTAGAAGCTTCCTTTATGTGTTGAACATTATTAGAGAAAGTGAGTGTACCAGCAGTTGATCACTTGTTACAATCTGTCCCAGAGTTTTACATTTATAAAGTTATTTAAATTATTCTTGCTCTTGGAGACCTATGTAATGATGGCTTGTGGTGGCCAGTCCTCTGTGTTAGACATATTAGTCGTATTTTGTTTTATTTGAAATTGTGTTGGTATAATTTTATGCATATTTATTTACACTGGTCATGAGGTAGCTGTTAAAAGTAGCATGGTACAAAAATATAGTGGGTTTCCATGACTGTATTAGCAAATATGCTGCTTGAACATAAATTTTTTTCATTGTTTTATTTTTATTCATAGTTTTATTTTACCTTGTAATACAGTGAAACCTTGGTATAACAGACTAATAAGGAGGATGGCTGTTGAAATGAAAATCTGTTCCATTGAAATGTTCGATGCAGAGGGCATGGTCCATGGAGAGCCTACTGGATGTACGCTCTATCACTAATGTACAAAAACCTTGATTCACTTTACTTGGTCCGTGTCGAACATTTATCCAGTCAAATATTTTGTCTGTTTTATCTAAAATCTGTTACATGGTGATCTGTTATATGGAGGTTTTACTACTTTTAATAGTGTATCATATCACTTTTCTTTTATTATATATACTATAGTCTAGTTTTAAGATGAGCTTACAATATTTTTTTGTAATTTTAGTGTTATGCATATTGCATTTTAATAATATAAGGCATTTGGAGTTGCTTTGAACTTAGTGTGTGAATGTTGATTAAGAGTCCAGTAGAATACGTAAGGGTGAAACAAAGACACTTTGCAAGTTAGTTAGTTTTTTTTTAGTTTGATATCTTTATTATGCACCCCATACCCATCCTGTGGGCGGAAGTCAAAAGATTACAGAGGTACATAATGGGTCCAGGGACTGGACCTCAAGGACATCCTCATTAAGTGTCTTTGTTTTATTTAATTTTTTCTGCAGTTTGCCTGTCATTTCAAGAGTACTTTAAGATGGAAAACTAAGATGAATGGTTGGGGTCATTTGTGAATTGTTATACCCACTGTATTTTGACTTAAGTCTTTTTGATTCACCAGCCTTCATGCTGGTGAATGGCTCTTGATTCATGAAATTGAAGCTACCCTCCCTCTTGGATCAAACATAATTACCTCCTATTCCTTAGGTGCTGTATGTTCCCTATGGGTTTAGCACTTCCCGATGAATATTATAATTATAATATAAGTTGTTATAGAATCAATTCATATCTGCTATGTTTCAAGAATGCCTAACTTTTATCCATCTAAAAACTGTCTTTTTTCTTAAACAAGTTCTCTACTTGGTGTAATGTGACAGCATGAAGGCAATACATATATTAGATTTTAGATTTTTTGCACATTCTTCCATTTAGATTTTATTATATTTTATTTACAGATTATAGTGATTGTGTGTGTTAATGATAATTTTGATAGATGTATCTTCATATTTATTCTGGCCCTTACCCCTAGTTTTAAGTCTTCATGTATCTTATGAATTTAACCATCTTCCTCTGAGTCAAGTGACTTTTATCTTAAACAATGAAAGCAGTTATGCCTGTTTTTTCTGCAGACCTGGACAGTCTAGTCCTGGCTCTAGAAGATGACATCAGTGCAACTTTGAGGAGACAGTCATCACGACGTTCCAGAAGTCTCTTAGGCTTGTCTCATTCCTTCATTGTTTTTTCCCTTTTTCTTTCTTGATGCACCTTTTTGAAGGAAGGTTTTACTTCATTGTTTTTACCATTATGTGCAGTGTAGTTAAAAAAATATTTTTCATATCACTGATTGTGTCAGTGCTAAATATGACTACCTGCAGTATATGTCTTTTTTGGTGTAAAATGTATTCTGTGCTGTATAAAAATATATTTACCCTTTACCTGGAGGTGTGTTCCGGGGGTCAGTGCCCCCCGTGGCCCGGTCCAGGACCAGTAAAATTTCATTGAACACTGAACAATACAAAAGTTATTCTTTGATCTTCCTTCAAAAAAGTGTGTATGTATCCCCTCATAGGTGTGTATTTTTGTCTCATATGGGACATACTGGTTTTTCTCTGCTGTATAAGATGAGTGTCTAGATTAATTTTTCTATTGACTTGAGTACAAGTACAAGGCCAGACTAATGACCAACTTGGGTGCCACAGCACCAACAGCAACATTGAACAGTGACTGATTGTTAAATGGCTCAACTAACATGTGTCTAATCAAGCTACCTGTTATCCAAAAAGCTTTTTTGTTCCTTAAAGCTAATAAATTTCCTTTTATCCTTACCTTTTTTACATTTTTAAAATTGATGTTTGTCATTTGGGTTATGTCCAAGGTGTCTTGTGTTAGTTATGACTATTAATTCTTAATAAGAAAGTTTACAATTTTAATTTTAAAATTGAAAGTTTCTTCCTGATGTAATATGGATCACTTATGCTAAACCTGAGATCTCATATATTATGAGGATGAGATCAATGAATGGAACTAAGCTTAGAAAGTTAAAAGCTTGACGTTCCTCTAACACTGACTGATTAAAACTTGATTTTTAAACATACTTTCGTGTGGCTTTTCACTGGATTAATTTATGTGTTTCTAAGACAAGTGTGCGAAGAAGCTAGACAGTGCAGTGTGAAGGTCTTTATATTGTTCCTGAGATAAGTAATTGTGCACTGAAGTATGTGAAATAATTACCTTTGTGCATTAAGAAATGAAAGAGAGCATTAACCATGATTATCACTGATGTGAAGAAACTTTGCATTCATATCAAATGAATATGTTTTAATAAAGATAAAAGTGAATGAGTAGTCATTCTATAGGCTCTGCCTTGAGTATTTTTGTTTTTTTTATTTTTTGTTTTTTGTAATCCACCTGTGTCAGTTTGGAAATTATCATAGGGAGGAACGTTGATGCTGGTGAAGAGCTCTAGAGCCATGGGATTGGAGCTACCCTCCCCTTCCTTGGATCATATCTGATTACCTCAAATTTTCCCAGACAGTGTATGATCCTTAGGGGCTTAGTGCTTCCCAGTGAATATAATAATCAGTCTGGATGGCAAATGCTTACGAAATTAGGGATGAGAAAAGTTGCTTATTTAGTATTAATGTTTAGATATTCATTGTGCATGGCATATACGTAATTAGCTTGTGTACTAAGTCATAGTGTGCAGATGGAATGACGAGTCAGACTTGTTTTGATCATGAAAACGGAAGTTCCTTCATTAAACGTGAAGCGTGAGTGGGAGTTGGGTTGGTGCAGGTGATACAGGGTGCTGTGCGTTTATTGGGGCTCCTCTTACAGGTCTGGATCACCTAGCTCTGGCCAACTCTAATGACATTAATTCCACGCTGCTCAAATCATCCCTAGTTGCTCATCAGCGCTCACAAAGCCTCTCAGGTAAACAAATATGGCCTAAGGTTGAAATAACTCTAGGATTTGACCTTCGAAAATTCTTCTAAAGCTCACATGATTCTCGTGATGAAGAACATACAGCATATCGTGCAGTTTTAAGTAATAGCTTTTTAGCCGAGTAGGTTGCATGAGCCATTTATATCTTGTCTTGACTAGTTACCGTTGAATCATCACAATAAATGCGCAAACATATAAACTCAAACCTTTATATTGATTTGTGATTTGGGTTTTTCAGTTAGTAATTTTTAAATAATTTTGGGTACTAATATATATAAATTCTGGTTTATGTAGAATAAAGTGTTACAAAAAATTTGCTTTTATGAACAATAAGCCTATGCATATATGATTACTGTACATTGTAAAAGATTGTGTTGAATTATTTCTCACGAGATCAGTTTTACTAAGGGTTAAATAACAAGATGAATTGGCGTTTTGAATTATGTATCATACTAACATGAATTGGCATAACCTAACATTTTCAAAAATATTTTCCATACTAACACCAAAAAATAAACTAAAACATGTAAATTTTTAAATGTACACCATATCAGTATTTGTAGTCATTGGTGATAAGTGTAGTATTTGACAAATGGGGTCCACATGACTTGCCCTCTTGCTTGTCTGTCATACTCAATTCTTGGGTGTTAATTTAGTGACTGGTATTTGCCCTTGTAAGATGTTTGTATAAGTTCTTGAGGACCATATTTTAATGGGATGCAGCAGATAAAAATGGTTAATAAATTTTTATCATTATGTAAAATGAGGATTAATATATAACCCAAGACTTGTAGTATTTTTCTTTTATGTAGTCTCAGTAGTGATGGAGAGTGTAGAGCATGTGTGTGTCATTGATAAATAGTCATTCTTACAGTTAATACTCTTCCTTATGTACGCACCTTTCTTACCTTAACACTCCTGTGAAAATTCTTCCATTGATCTGTCAATTGGTACTTCAACCAAAAAGATTACTTCTGCAAAATATTATCTCTATGGCTTAAACAATTTGATATGTATGCATTCTCTTAACAGAATGTAACTAAGGCTCTTTAATCTTCATGATAAATCTTTTAAGCTGTATAATAAAGTTGAATTATTCACAGGTAATAGTAAAAATATTTACAGGATAGTCCTTCATGTATGCATTGTTTTTTAACTAATTAACTAACAAGGTGTTCTGAACACAAAGCTGGTAAGTTTTGTATTAGCTTGTCCAGCTTAAGGTCTGGTTGGCACGTCAAGTTTGTCCTTATGGTAACATGTCCTGTGTGTGTCAAGGAGAGAAGTGACACTAATATTATACTATTAACAGTGTTTGTTTATACAGTAACATTGTTGTTGACATAGTGCATCAGTATAGTGTGATACATCTGTGACACCACATGTCAGGCTTGATGTATCTGTGATGCATGTCTGACTTGATGCATCTGTGAAACATGTCAGACTTGATGCATCTGTGACACATGTCAAACTTGATACATCTTGACACATGTCAGACTTGATGCATCTGTGACACATGTCAGACTTTATGCATCTGTGACATATGTCAGACTTGATGCATCTTTGACACATGTCAGACTTGATGCATTTGTTACACATGTCAGACTTTATGCATCTGTGACATGTCAGACCAGCTGTTTCAGTAGTATTGTATGTTTGTTACCACAAATATCAGTTTTCTCATAATAACCAAAAGAAAATGCTTTATTGTATATTACACACTCCTTTTGTGAAGTGATTCTTGTCTGGGGATAATTGCTACATGTTATTTCCCTGGCTAGAGAGTATTGTTATGTATGACTGTAATACTGATGCTGAGTAATCAGTGCTTCTTAAAAGTTCACAGCAAGTTGTTTACAAAAATGGGTGAAAGTTGATGCTTATGAGATGGTGTGAATAATATACAGGAGGGCCCCACATATACAGCACCTTCTTTTTGGTGTTCCATGTTTTTGTTGGCTTCAAATTGAGCTACTGTTCATTATTTTCCACTCACTGATGATTGTCAATTGAAAGCCAACAAATACATGGAACACCAAAAAGAGGTGCTGTATATGCTGGGCCAAGCCTGTATATGATTACAGTGTTTTACTACTATAATTTCTACTGGGACTATGTTAATTTTGATCTCAAATTGGGATGTTTGTGTATAGGTCTGTCTCTAACTAAAAGTTAGTAAAGTTAACACACCTTACATGATTTTTTATGTTAGGTAAAAGGACACAAGTGCAACTAATGTAACATTTTATTGTGGCATTGTTTAGCTCTCCAGGAGCTTTGTTCAGCCGTTATGGCTTGATAAAGCTCCTGGAGAGCGAAATGTTGCCACAATAAAATGTCGCATTAGTTGCACTTGTGTCCTTCTACCTAACATATTGTTGATAATTCTTCCAACATTAATACATGATTTTTTATACAAAATTCAACAATATGTATTTATTTGCCTTTTATTGGCCCTTGAACCAAGGATTTATTTTCTCTTGTTTTGGGCAAAAGGTAGGAAAAGGATTTAGTCAGAAGTAACATTTTAAAGAGGCTGAAATCTAGGAAGTGTACAAAAATTATCCATACACAGGAGAAAGAAACTTACGGTGACGTTTTGGTCTGAAACGTCACCATAAGTTTCTTTCTCCTATGTGCGGGTTATTTGTGTATTGTTCCAGTCACGTTATTGTGCCTTTTTATTCTGATAGAGTAGGGATCTTGTGACCTGTACTGGCAGATGCAGAAAACATTGTAAAGTAACACATACTCACTTTTTCATGTACACCATCACAGTTACACTGCATCATTCCTGTATAGGAGTGGGCAGTCATACTCTGACCCACAAACTGCAAGCTTGCTAAGTGTCAAATTTATGGCACCAGAGCTCTGAACTGGTAAACAGATTTTTTTTTTTTTTTTTTTTTAACACATCGGCCGTTTCCCACCAAGGCAGGGTGGCCCGAAAAAGAAAAACTTTCATCATCATTCACTCCATCACTGTCTTGCCAGAGGGGTGCTTTACACTACAGTTATAAAACTGCAACATTAACACCCCTCCTTCAGAGTGCCGGCACTGTACTTCCCATCTCCAGAACTCAAGTCCGGCCTGCCGGTTTCCCTGAATCCCTTCATAAATGTTACTTTGCTCACACTCCAACAGCACGTCAAGTAAACAGATGTATGTACAATTTCACAGCAAGGTTAGGTCCCTCCATCCAGTCAGTGGCAGGAGCGAGGTCAGAGTGATCGGTGCATGACCTTAGAGTACTTCAAGTGCTCCTCTATTTTTATTTGATTGCAAGACTTCTTTTATTATACATAGCAAGCCTCACAAAACACCTAATCTTGATATAGCCATTTCGACACGCTTGACTAGTATTCACAATATTTGACTTTTTTTTTTTGTTTAGGTGGTAAGTACAGTGCCTGCACTCTAAAGGAGTTTGGGATATTTACTGTTTAGAGTGACATCTAAACTGTCATATCTGCATTCTTCTGGCAAGACAGTGATAGTGCAAATGATGGTGAAAATGTTTCTTTTTTTGGGTTGCCCTGTTTCAGTGGGAGACGGCCACTGCGTTAAAAAAAAATTGGTGTTTTAGGCTAAACTTTAATAAGATAAAACTTCAAATTGGAAGATGACTTTTTTTTTGCACAGAACAAATCATACAGCCCAACAGACATCGATATTGTAATATTCACAATGCAGGAAAACCTTCACATTTGCTACATCCTAATTTTCTGACTGGTCTTTTGTGGAAGGGCCCCTCAGGGAAATCCCTTGCTGTGTTGAAGGGGCTCTTTCTCTGAGGAATTGGACCTCTTCTTCCTCTTCTTTTGGCCTCATTAATTATGCTATTTTCCCTTTTGTGAAATCCAGCTACTAGACAGAAGGAAAAGGAATCACTATTAACACTGTTTGAACACAATTTCTGTTGGTATTACTGTGGGAGTTGTGTCACCTCACCTAGTGGATATTAGATCATCTTAGGGCATGTCAGGTGATCCTCTGATGAGACATCAGGACGTCATATGGCAGAACCTGCAATGATGGAAATACTGCTGGAGGTTGTCTGCAGTTTCAGAAGTGGCATCTGAAGGTGTAGGGCACTTGACATACATTCTGGTTAATGTACCTCCATTATGAGCTGAAAGACGATTGCACAGTTAGTGTTCTTATTTAATTAGGTGCCATGCACCAGGTAGGATAAAAAGTGTTTTCCAAAGACCAACAGGGAACTACCTCTGCAACATCTGGCAACACTATTGGTCTGCATTAGACCACAACAAATTGTTTTCTATAAAATCATGTTTCGGATTCTGGCCATCTTCTTTCTTGGGAGACCACTTACTTGTGTTTACGTAGTGCACGCACGCAACTCACTCATGGATATCATGTGGAGAAATAACCAGCTCCGAGCTTTCATATAAATACAGTGGAACCTCGGTTTTCGTTTGCCCTGGTTTTCGTCGAATTCGGTTTTTGACGACTTTTTTCGTCAAAATTTTGTTCCAGTTTTCGTTCATCACCTCTGTTTTTGTAAGCCGTGCCGAATGTGTCCGCCTGCCTGCACCAACACAAAGCATCCCATGCACACATTCTGAGTCAGTCTGGCTTTGTTTCTCATTGAGTGAACATTACCCTGCGCGTTCATATGAAACATTTTGTAATAATCAATTGTTTTTTGTGCTTGTTTATTGAGTGCGACTGCTAAATAAGCCACCATGGGGCCAAAGAAAGTTCTGAGTGCCAGCCTTTTGATAAAGAAGGTGAGAAACACGATAGAATTCAAGAAAGAACTTGTAGCAAAGTACGAAAGTCCATGGGGTTGAATGTAAGTGGCCAGGATGTGGAAGAGTTTGTGGACGACCACAGGGAAGAGCTAACCACTGAAGAGCTGCAACACCTTCAACTGGAACAGCAACAGATCGCAGCTGAGGAAATTGCTTCAGAGGAGGAGGAAGAGAGAAGGGAGAATGCATAATTTCGTCAATTTTCAATCAAATTTCGTACTTTTTGTTTTATTACCTTCAGAAAAAGATTCTCTATCATTTCATAAGAAAAAATAAGAATTTTTTTTTTTAAATTCTTGGACACTGGCGCACCCTTTCCAAAAATGGCCTTGGACCCTGAAAGGGTTAAAAGTTCATTTATCCATTTCATTAGTCCTTTATATTGTTGTATGTATGTAAAAACTATAGTTATTCTCTATAAAATGTATTTTTGGTTAATACTTTTGGGTGTCTGAAATGGATTAATTGGATTTACAGTACATTATTTCTTAAGGGAAATATTGCTTCAGTTTTCGTTGAATTCGGTTTTCGTCAGACTTTCTGGAACGACTTAATGACAAAAACCGAGGTTCCACTGTAGTGAGGCTTAGATTACTGTATGTAGGAGAGATGGGCATTATTTTCCAGTAAAAGTAGGCCTTAGACAGGTGTGTCCTATCTCCATGGTTTAACTTATGGTAATTAGAGTTGGGGTTGTAAAAGAAGTGAACACTAGGGTGTTGGTTAGAGGTGTGGTATTAAAAGATAATGAATTTGATACAAAGTGCTCTTTATTGCTTTTTACTAATGACACTGTGCTTCTGGGAGACTTTTTAAAGAGTAATTGCAAAGGTTGGTGGATGATTTGGGGAGGATGAGTTGAAGGAAATTGAAAGTTATCCAAGGAAAGACCAAGGTGATGAGAGTAACAAAAAGTCTAGGCAATAATTGATTGGGTATCAGATTGGAGGGAGGGAGGGAGTATTGAGGAAGTGAATACATTCAGATAATTGGGAGTGGACTTATCAGTAGATGGGTCTATGGAAGATAAGGTGAACCATATAATAGACAAGGAAAAAAAGGTAGATGGAGTTTTGAGGCATTTATGAAAAGAAAGAAGTTTACCGATGGAGGCAAAATATAAGGAAAATGTTCCAGAGTCTAGTGGTACCAATGCTTTTAAATGGATATAAGGCATGGGCTTTAAACACTGCTGTGAGAAGGAGGCTGAAGGCAGTGGAGTTGTCATATTTGAAAGCAATGTGTGGTATGAATATTATGCAGAGAATTCAAAGTGTGGAGATTATAAAATGGCGTGAGATACTAGAAATATAATTCAGATGGCTGAGGAGGGGTTGTTGAGTTGGTTCGGGCATTTAGAGAGGATTGAGTAGAATAAGAGTCCTAAGAAGGTATAGAAATCAGGGGTGAAAGGAAGGAGGGGTAGAAGTCATCCTAGGAAAGGTTGGAGGGAGTGGATAAATGAGGTTTTGAGTGTTTTGAGCTTGAACATCCAACAAGCTTGTGTGAGTGCTTTAGATCAGAGTGAGTGGAGACAAGTAGCTTTAATGGCTTGACGTGCTGTTGAAGTGTGAACAGGGCAACATTTATGAAGAGGTTCAAGGAAACCCAGTTAACCAATTGAGTTCTGGTGGTGGGAAGTACAGTGCCAACGCTCTTAAGGGAAGGAGGGTTGGATGTTACAGTTCAGAGAGTCATCTGAACAGCTGTGTCAACACATTTCTGGCAATGCAGCAATTGAGTGAATGATGGTGGTTGTGTTTCCTCTATTTTTTGGTCACACTACTTCAGTGGGAGATGGCCGATGTGTTAAAAAATAAATTAATTTGACTACATTGACTTTGGTTAAGTGATTTCAATGCTACTGTATTTATAACCACTTGAAAGTCTTCTGAGTAACATAAGAAAATATGAAGAAATTGAGTACAATACTTAATGACTTACAGCTTCCACTCACAGAAGTCATCTCCTCTTTCACAATAATAGTTATGTTCATAATGTTTGCTGCTGCTTCTCTGCAGTCTCTTGTGGTGAAGGCAATACAGTGGACCCCCGCCTAACGAGCAAAATTCATTCCAGAAGCCTGCTCAAGTGCCATTACCAAATGAATTTACTTCCTTAAGAAATAATGTCACATAGGTTAGTCTATTTCAGACCCCCAAAAATACACTTCCACAAGCATTTACAATATTATACTTACATAATTGTACGATTTCCGGGGTGCTCATTAGGCGGGGTTCCACTGTACTTAGTCTGATTTCTAGCCCAGGCTTCTGCTGTAGGCATTTTCCCAGACCTTTGGAGATTCTTTTCTTATTTACTGTCACTTGGATAATAAGTCATTTAATACGCATGCACTCACACTCACACACATACGCACACATGCACACGCGCATACGTGTGCACAGAAGAGGTATGATAAAGCGCAGGGAGAGAGTGGACCTAGTGGCGACCAGCAAAGAGATACTGATAAGATACTGAGAGGAATAGACAAGGTGGACAGAGACAGAATGTTCCAGAGATGGGACACAGCAACAAGGGGACACAGTTGGAAGTTGAAGACTCAAATGAATCACAGGGATGTTAGGAAGTATTTCTTCAGTCATAGAGTGGTCGGGAAGTGGAATTGCTTGGGAAGCGATGTAGTGGAGGCAGGTTCCATACATAGCTTTAAGGAGAGGTATGATAAAGCTCATGGAGAAGGGAGCGTGACCCAGTAGCGGCCAGTGAAGAGGCGGGGCCAGGAGCTATGAATCGACCCCTGCAACCACAACTAGGTGAGTACAACTAGGGGAGTACACACACACACACACGGGAAGTGAAATAGTTTGGGAAGCGATGTAGTGGAGGCAGGTTCCATACATAGCTTTAAGAAGAGGTATGATAAAGCTCATGGCGCAGGGAGAGTGACCCAGTAGCGGCCAGTGAAGAGGCGGGGCCAGGAGCTATGAATCGACCCCTGCAACCACAAGTAGGTGAGTACACACGCACGCATATACAACAGGCCTAGTGTCTAATTGACATGTGCCTAGGACAAAATGGTAATATGCACCCCCACACACACACACACACACGGGAAGTGGAATAGTTTGGGAAGCAATGTAGTGGAGGCAGGTTCCATACATAGCTTTAAGAAGAAGTATGATAAAGCTCATGGCGCAGGGAGAGTGACCCAGTAGCGGCCAGTGAAGAGACGAGGCCAGGAGCTATGAATCGACCCCTGCAACCACAACTAGGTGAGTACACACGCACGCATATACAACAGGCCTAGTGTCTAATCGACATGTGCCTAGGACAAAATGGTAACACACACACACACACACACACACACACACACACACACACACACACACACACACACACCACTCACTC
Organism: Cherax destructor; assembly: GCA_009830355.1. Taxonomy (NCBI): domain Eukaryota; kingdom Metazoa; phylum Arthropoda; class Malacostraca; order Decapoda; family Parastacidae; genus Cherax; species Cherax destructor. Next base: position 38,555 of record WNWK01005148.1, on the reverse strand, counting down.
ACTCACTCACTCACTCACTCACTCACACTCACACTCACACTCACACTCACTCACTCACACTCACATTCACACTCTCTCTCTCTCACTCTCACACTCTCTCCTCATTGTTCTTTGCACTGATGAACATGTTTTTTATGGGAAAATGTTTTTCTTGATGACTGTTTTTATACACTAACATAGTGTTATATAAATCTTCAGTTCTGGGTTTCTTATAACTCAGCTTTTATCCTTAATGATTAATGTCTTCATTTGATTTTTGCTCTGGATGTCATATTTAAAATTTGAATGTGACTTTTAACTGGAGTAGTCACATTAAACCATCAGTTCTCAGTTATCCTTGCTTTGCCAGGCTTTACAGTTGCAGACTACTGCTTCTTTTGTATTTGTTTATACTAGCTTAGTTGTACTAGTGTATTGTAGTTATGTTTGTAGGGCTCAGGTGTTTTCTAAATCCTCAAGTACTTTTTTTTTAACATTCTGGTCATCTCCTACTGAAGTAGAGTGACCAGACAAAGAAGAAAACAACACTTTCACTGTCACTCTCAAATCACTGTCATGCCAGAAGGGTGCCTACCTCAGTTCAAATGACCCTCCAGATTGCAAAATTCCCACCCGTCCTTCAAAGTGCAGGTACTGTACTTCCCACCTCTGGCTAACCAGCTAACTGGTTTCCTTTCAACAGCATGTCAAATCATAAAAACCACTTCCCTCTACTCATTCCTGTCTAACAAGCCTGTTTTATGTCCAAGCCCTTAGTACTCAAAACCTCCTTTACCCCCCTCTCACCAACCTTTTCTAGGATGGCCCCTAACCCTTTCTCCTTCCACTGCAGAGGTCTTTTAATAATTATTGTACATCCCTTTTATTTGCAAAGTTAATACAGTACTTCCTATTTTAGCTGTTCTTGTCTTTTTTGAGCTTGTATTTGTACCTATGATTATCACTTCCCTCTGGATGGAACATATGTACAATCTCGTAGTTGTAACATGATACAACACACATTTAAATTGTTATAGTTTGTCTTGTGATGCATTTATAAAAGACGTAGACAATCATTTTGTTATATAATTGGCAATGGTGGGGGCGGGATACGGTGTTATTCATGCCTGGCAGGTTTGGTTGCTCTATAGAACATCAGTGTTAGTTATAAAGGGCTGTAGAGACTGTGGATGTTTAGCCCTCCTATTTCTATGAAAATTGTCTCTATAAAATGATTCTTTGTAGATTGAGGATGGGGCACACACACCTCACTATATCTGATTGCAGGTACAGGCAGGTCCCGCTTATACAGCAGGTTAGGTTCTGGGCTACTGCTGTAAAGTGAAAATCACTGTAAAGTGAAATATAGCCATTTTTCACTTTCAAACGCTAATAAAAGCCTGATATCATGTTTGCACTATTATATAGTAAGTGAGAAATAGAACTAGGTCTAAAAATGCACATACAGTATACTCATTGCTTTAAAATATTTTCGTCCTGAGCTTATAGTGAGTGGTGAATATATTTATTGTAGGAAGTCTGAATAAATGAAGAATGGCTATAATTGAAAACTGCTGCATTAGCGAAATGCCATAAAGCGAAGCACTGTAAAGCAAGGGCTGCCTGTACCTGCTTGCAGGACTGCAGGTACTACTGTCCCTCTGTTTGACTTGTAACATGCAGCTGACTATAGACCACATTTTAACTGCTCATAGCTGTAGCTCTTTCATCCAAGTTATGAGTTCTATAATTACTGGGGTACCTGTAGGGATCTTGCAAATTTTAAGTCTTTTTTTTTTATATTAACCATTTAATTTTTTTAGGGCTGCAGGTTATTTTATACTTTAAATTCATGTGATTGAACTTATATCTTTGTGTGTGCTTGTTAGTGCAATTAGTTTTATATTTTGAGGGTTAGTTTTAGTGTGTATGGGTGTGCAGTATATACCTTTTTATTGACAAGAGTGCTGAATAGCCATATGTCCATGTTCTATGTAAATACAGATGCTCCTTGCTTTATGATCACCTTATGAAATTTCAACTTTATGATGGTGTAAAACTTTTTTTTTTTTGTACTGTACAATACTGTACATTTATTGATAGGATAAACTTATATTCATTTGTTTACTTTTCAATACTGGTATTTAGCTAGTTGCAGCAATTATTTGTTTATTTACTTATTTATTTATTTATTTATCATATACGTATTCCTATTTGACTTAGGATATTTTCAGCTTAGGGTGGGTTCATCAGAACATAACTCCATTGTAAGTCGAGGAGCACCTGTACTGCATTTGCTTTCTTGTTTCCTTCTATGCCTGTCCATCTGTCATAATGTGTCTGATCATCTGTGCAAACTTAAAGATGGGCAAGGCATTTGTGCTCTATGAACAAGGTTCTTATTTTCTGTGGTGCAAGTATGCATTTTCTTTTGCATATAGAATTTGACAGCTAATACCATTCTTGTGTTTAAATGATACATACAGGACTGCAGCCAGCAGGAGAAAGCCCAAAGCACAAGCAAGGAGGGGGAGGAGGAGGGGGAGGCGGAGGAGGTGGGGGTGACAAAGTAGGAACGACTGGAGCCGGCAGTAACGTAGATACTCAGATGCAGCTCAAATACGAGAATGACCGTCTTAAACTTGCACTAGCTCAAAGGTTGGTTGACTTTTTTTTTCATTGTTTAAGTTCTAGTTGTAGAGATGATGATGTTTAACATGATGTGAAGAGAATAGAATAAATTGACAAAGGCACACCCTGTGAAGTCTGGCTACACTAAAGTCTCAAGGTAGCCCTTTGTGTATGTTATGTTTTAGCCACCTATTCCTGTTTATACCCCTTGACTATTGTTTTTAACCCTTAAAGTGTCCAGATGTATATATACGTATGCGTGCGTACTGCTCCGAACGTAGATCTACGTTTTATTTTTCATTCCTTCAAATTTAGTGCGATAGGCCTGAGTCGCCTAGACATGAGAGAATGGGTCTGCGCCCTCAGTGTGCGCAGTATTAAAAAAATCCTGGACCACTTAGTACCTTGTGGGAGCACCAGTTCAATTGAGCTCCAGCTAGAGCAAATAGTGTGGCAAACACCAGGGATTCACTGATGTCATGACACATTAACACTCCCCTTATAAGAGGAAAGTAAAAATAGGTTAGATAAATACATGAGTGGCTGTGGGTGGGTGTGAGTTGGACCTGACTAGCTTGTGCTACTAGGTCTGATGCCATGCTCCTTCCTTCAGAGGATGTGACCTGACTAGGTGGGTCATTGGTCTAAGCTGGGGGGTGACATGGACCTGCCTTGCATGGGCCAGTAGGCCTGCTGCAGTGTTCCTTCTTTTATGTTCTTATTGTATTCGACAGGCTGGCTGGCTTTGGCTGTCTCTGGCTGTCTCTCTATCTGTCTATAACTCTGTCTATATCTTTGTCTCTATATCTTTGTCCTATCTCTCTCTCTCTCTCTCACATGTACACATAAGTACAGTTATTATACATAGTGTAAATTACCTAGGATAACCCAAAAATTCCAGGCAAAGTGCTATACAATGCTTGTAGATATGACAAAATAAGCATGACTGGCAAGTAATACGCATTGTCACTTCTGCATCGTGTATAATACCTGTTGGTTTACGAGCCGAACTCTGAGACTGAGACAAGCAGACGGAAAGACACACACAGGCAGACAGAAAGACAGATAAGCAGAGCTAGACAGACAGACACAGACAGACAGATAGACAGACAGACAGATACAGACAGTGAAAACAAAGCGAGGTTCCCTGCACACATTCATTCATCAATGTCACTGCCTTATCAGTAGTTATCTGGAAATTGCCATAACACCATTCTTCAAGGAGTTTCATATATACTCCAGGATGTCTAAAACATTGCTGGGACCTATAAATACTTCATATATATTTATAGACAATAGTAAATGACCAAGACAGGTGAAAATGTTCACTTGTTGGTGTGATTGTGACTATTTGAGTACTATTTCAGTACCTAATATTAGTGTTAGAACAAAGATTGGCTATGAAATCACAAGAACTATTATAAATTGTAATTATCAGAACATAAAAATTATATAAATAAAAAAAAAAAAATAGAAAAAAAAGTATGTCGGCAATACTTCTGCAAGCAGCAGGACTTGATGTTGCCATCAGGTGAGCATCCAGCACCAAATTGGCGGGCTTATATCTCGGTAAGTACTGGCCCTAAAAAATTTTTTTTAGCCTATCCTGTTTATAAAAATGCGCTCTTCATTTAATTTTTTTTTTTTTTTTTTTTCAAAATATTCGGAGCAGTACGCAAGTGAACGTAGATCTACGTGTGGACAGTTTAAGGGTTAATTATGTTAGTTGGAAACAATTAATCTAACCCCCTTGTGTTTTTTTATGAAGAGGCCTAGATTGGCTTGACCTTGTACACCTTGCTGCTTCTTGTAATTAGTAAACTTCTTCCCTTTTTTTTTTTTTTTTTTTTTTTTATATTTTTATTTTTGTCTTTATTTTTATTTCTATTTTTTTCAGCTAAATGTATGTATTAATAGTTAAAGAAAATGAAAAGCCTCCAGTCACCCATCATTTTTTCCTTATATACAAAAGCATTATAAAGTAATGCTTTTTTCCATTTATTGTTGCCAAATGCATTGTTTAATAGTTAAGTTAAAGTCTGAATTTTATATACTGGTAAGAAGAATACAAGTCACAATACTGTGGCTGGAACAATTCACAAATAACCTGTATTTAGAAATGAAAGTTAAGATGACATTTTGGTCTGTCCTTGATCAGTATCAAGTCACAGCTGAGTGAGAAATAGTGCAGAAGACAGGTGAGAAAGAGGGAGAGGAAGATTTAAGAAGTTGTAGTAACAGTAGCAGTAATAGTAGTGATATCAGTATTATCTTTAGTAGTAGTAGTAGTTGGTAGTAGTAGTTAATAGTAGTTGGTAGTAGTAGTTAATAGTAGTTGGTAGTAGTAGTTAATAGTAGTTGGTAGTAGTAGTAGTTGGTAATAGTAGTTAATAGTATTAGTTGTTGATAGTAATAGTAGTTGTTAGTAGTAGTTGGTAGTAGTAGTAGTTAGTACTAGTAGTAGTTAGTAGCAGTGGTAGTAGTTGCAGTAGTAGTAAATACCAATACTAAATCAGAACAGATGAGGGTGAAAAAAATACAGAAGACAGGTCAAAGGAAAAGGTGAGGAGAAGGCAGAGGTCAGGTCAGGTTACAAGTGTTTTGAAAATCAGAGTATTTGAGAGTGCATTAAGACAGGCAGGCATCTACAGAAACAAAGCCAGGCCTACCAGGTCTATAATTCTTGTTAGCAATGTTTTGTATAAGGGATGATTCAACAAGCACAAGCATGTGTCTGTGAAGGCTAGAAGGGTAGATAGTTTTTGCAGAGGACCAGTTAATAGGATGGCTGTGATGTCTAACCTGATGGATAGACATTGTTAAAGTCAGCAAGACAAACACTCTTCGATCTCTAACATGACAGTAGAATATTTTTAGTGTCAGCAAGACAAACACTCTTGTGTTCTTTATGTCTATCAGAAAAAGAGCAGCAAGTTTCACTAAAGTACTGAAGAGGGTAGAAGGAGCAGAAAAGTAAATACACATCAGAAGCAACGTCATCGAATCTTTCATATCTAAGTTTGGGCTATTTGTGAAGTATACTAGTATATCTCTCTCATTGTATCTACATGTTTGACTCCCTTAGGTCAGGGTTGGCAGGAGTATGCTGGCACCTAATCCTTTCTTCACATCCATGGTAACATTTCTTCCACCATAATCCTTTCTAGGGAGCCAATCACCTTTCTATCATGTGCTACTCTTTCTATCTCATTGTTCCATATTTGCACAGCACTGAGCCATTATGATTAAATTATTTGACTCCTTCTCTGAGAGTGACTATTGTGAGTGTAAGAACTACATGTGTGTTAGCCTGTTAATAATTGTGGGTGAAGCACAGATCCCAAGATTACAGTCACCACAAGTTACACACATTTACACTTACAAACGAGGCATTTAGGTACCGGTTGAAGTTTATAACTATCTAGTAGCATTACAAACATGAGTGAAGCATGCCTCTCCTTTGTGCTATGGTTTTCCATATTAAGAACTTGTTTTGTGAGTCTTAAAACCAGGAATGAAAGTTGTTAGTAATTTAGGGACCTGCTGTATGTGCCAACATCACGACTAGAAGACTTCTAACACTAACTTGGAAACTGGTCATTGGGAAACACGATGGAGTTTATTGTGAAAGAAGTTGAGTGAGTGAGATATTTTCAGTGAAGAGGGAACCTGTGAGAGAGATCTAAGATGTACATGATCTTTGTGAATCGAGAGAAAACTTATATGATCATTCCTTCCTTGAATCAACTTGAATACCTCCCATTTTCCAGGTGCTATATGACCTTATGGGTTTAGTGCTTCCCCATAAATTTAATAATTATACAGTGCTTTTGGGAGATTCTGAAGAGAAGCTGCAGAGGTTGGTGGATGAATTTGGTAGGGTGTGTAAAAGAAGAAAATTGAAAGTGAATATAGGAAAGAGTAAGGTGATGAGGATAACAAAAAGAATAGGTGACGAAAGATTGGATATCAGATTGGAGGGAGAGAGTATGGAGGAGGTGAATGTATTCAGATATTTGGGAGTGGACATGTCGGCGGATGGGTCTATGAAGGATGAGGTGAATCATAGAATTGATGAGGGGAAAAGGGTGAGTGGAGCACTTCGGAGTCTGTGGAGACAAAGAACCTTGTCCATGGAAGTAAAGAGGGAATGTATGAGAGTATAGTTATACCAACGCTCTTATATGGGTGTGAAGCATGGGTGATGAATGTTGCAACGAGGAGAAGGCTGGAGGCAGTGGAGATGTCATGTCTGAGGTCAATGTGTGGTGTGAATATAATGCAGAGAATTCGGAGTTTGGAAATTAGGAGGAGGTGCGGGATCACCAAAACGATTGTCCAGAGAGCTGAGGAGGGGTTGTTGAGGTGGTTTGGACATGTAGAGAGAATGGAACGAGACAGAGTGACTTCGAGAGTGTATAAATCTGTAGTGGAGGGAAGGCGGGGTAGGGGTCGGCCTAGGAAAGGTTGGAGGGAGGGGTAAAGGAAGTTTTGTGTGCGAGGGGCTTGGACTTCCAGCAAGCATGTGTGAGCGTATTTGATAGGAGTGAATGGAGGCATATGGTTTTTAATACTTGACGTGCTGTTGGAGTGTGAGCAAAGTAACATTTATGAAGGGATTCAGGGAAACCGGCAGGCCGGACTTGAGTTCTGGAGATGGGAAGTACAGTGCCGGCACTCTGAAGGAGGGGTGTTAATGTTGCAGTTTTATAACTGTAGTGTAAAGCACCCTTCTGGCAAGACAGTGATGGAGTGAATGATGATGAAAGTTTTTCTTTTTCGGGCCACCCTGCCTTGGTGGGAATCGGCCGATGTGTTAAAAAAAAAAAAAAAAAAAAAAGTTAATACTAACAAGACTTTGGAAGGTTTTACCTGTTGATGGTTCCAAGGACCATCACCCCTGTAACCTGATTTCAGACCAGGTCTTCAGGCTATTAGTCTGGTCAGCCAGGTTGTTGGTGCCTGCTGTATACAATCCATCATAGGTTCCACAGCCTGGTTGCCTAGGAATCACCTGAGAGAACTTGCCAAGTTTCCTCTTGGAAACAGGGGTCTATTGGTAATTCCCTTTATTTTTGAAGGGAGGATGTTGTATAGCTTTAGTCCCTTCAAGGTTTATGGATTTTTTTTTAAGATACTTTATGCACCACTGTTTTTTATGGGGTATTTTCCACTGTCAACCATATCTCTCATTCTCATGACTATTTTGCCATGCAGACTGGCAACCAGTCCCTCCATTATTTTCCAGATGTAAATTATTTTTGTTTGCATTCAAGAAGTATAATTTATGTGTCATTATGAACTTTGATAATTTAGGTGTTTGAGTGAATTTATATGTGTAATGAAAGTTCTCTGTACATTCTCCAGGACTGAAATTTTGCTGGGGAGGACTGTGTTAAATGTGAAACTTTAATATTACAGTATATATGGGGAATTGTGAGACTACCTGTATGGACTTCACCGCCACTTACAAACAGATAATCTCAACGGGAGGTGACTGACTAATATTTACCACAGTCACTCCTGCGAGGTGTGAGAAAACTTAAGCCGTCCTGGTCGCTGAAACGGCTCCCTTCGATATTCTCACACTCTAGACCCACGTCCGCTCTGGACCAGTTATAATAAATTACAATAGATCGCACTAGTATGTACGATACAATAATGGTTGTGGACTGTATATTTTAGTATTGGACTGATTAGAAAGAGAAGGAAGAGAGTACACACGTTAAACCATCACTCACCCAGTGTCATTGTTGTTCATTGGAGATCGTTGATAGCCACAGCACTTATACATACTCATTATAACATCCTAACCGGCCAGTGACAGTCTGTTACAAAGGTAAATACTTAGCTCTGGGTGAGGGAATCGCTTCTTTGTCGGTGTTCCCTCGCGTCGATCTCGTGGTCTTGCTAGGTAGCGATTATTATCCAGGCAAGACGATGATGTTGAATTCGTTTTCCCGATGAGACAAGAGAATGTTGATTCCCTTGATCTCTCTACAGTCCTCGAGACTGGACTGATAAATTAACATGTGGTTGATCGGGAAGTAGCGACTCGTATCATTTCGCGCATCCCCTTCATTTCCGTTTATTCATACAACTTCATTCACTGTTCACACGACGATTTAATGTCTCACTGGTTTACACTCTTTATTGTTCACTTCATTAAAGCTCGAAGTAGATGGATCAAGATGAAAATGATACCCCGCTACCTTTCCATCATGGCGCCATTGCGTGGCGTCTCTCACCCGACGGCACACAATGTATTTCCTTCCCCGCCAATTACTTATAAAGCTGATTCACTGAATTTAGTGTCCCGCAATATTCACCGATACTTGTTCACATCACTTCCACCATGAAAGTCACCCAGAATCAGGGTTTTGACTTCACCATGTTGAGTAATCACACCACCTGAGTCACTGTTAGGCCTACCAGACAAAGATTCACTGTGCCGGTGTCATTCACTATTAAACTAATTACAGTGGTACCTCGAGTTATGATATTTTTTCGTTCGAGAATGCTGTTCAAGTGCCATTACTAAACGAATTTATCCCCATAAGGAATAATGTAAAATAGACTAGTCCTTTTACACCCCCAAAAATATACTTACAAAAGCATTTAAAAAAATAAACTTACATAAAAGGGCGATTTTGGGGACCATCGTAACTCGAGGTACCACTGTATCACTCTATTACAGTGATTCCCAGACTTAATGTCCCACATTATACGCCTAACACACTTATAACACTTCCTAATTACGAAGTGAAGCCAACAATCATATTTGGCCAGCGAATCTGCCAAATACCAGACCCCATACCGGTCTGGGTACCCTACTCTATGGGTATTCCCGCATGACTGCCCCACTCTTGACTTGAATCCCGCATCTCCCTCCACCTCCCTCTGCCCGCGCCTGTCTCATGGTTCTATCTTCATACCCAAATAAATGTTAAACCAACAACAACAAATTAATGGTCTCTCTTCACATTGGAAAGTTTATCGAATATAACTTAAGGAAAATACCCAATATTTTCCACAGTATAGATAGTACAAGTTCCTTGAAGAGTATCATCACTGTCTTGGCATCTCTTGTTGTGAAAGTTCTAGTCATTCAGCCTATCATTTTCCTTGTTGGGATGCAGTAGTAACTGTGTTCCTTTGAATATAAAATCTTTTGACATTATTACCTATGGCTCCTGCATTAATGTTGTTGCTTGATCAACTGGTTTGAGTTCATTTTGTACATTGTGGCAGAACAGTTGAAATTCATGCTCATTGAACATCATATTATTGTCTTTAATAATGTTAGGTAAAAGGACACATGCAACTAATGCAGCATTTTATTGTGGCAACGTTTCACTCTCCAGGAACTTTGTCAAGCCGTAACAGCTTGACAGAGCTACTGGAGAGTGAAACGTTGTCACAATAAAATGTCACATTAGTTGCACATGTCCTTTTTCCTAACATGTTATTGTCAGTGGTCTATGGGAAGATGTGGCATACATTACCTTGAAAGTTGGTTGTGTGGTAAATGGATGCCACTCTCGCATAAATTCTGTTATCGTCTATGTAGGATGTTAAGATTAACATAATTTATATCTTTAAGAAACCACGGTACAGGTGGGGTTAGAACCAATTGTTCTAACCATGCCTAGTTGGATGAATCTTACTATAGCGAGCTGGCCTAGTGGATAATGCACTGGCCTGGAGTTTTACAACTCATTTGCCAGGGGTTCTAACCCCACCTGTACTGTGGTTTATTTACATCTTTCTTTATGTCTGATAAGAGAATGAGAATGAAAACTGTAGTATACTGTGTCTTTATGAACAGAAGTTGTCATTGTGGAGATCTCTGATTGGACTTTATTGACTAATTTTTTCTGGATACAATATTGTTACCTTATTCACTATTTCTCTCTGGATATGATATTGTTACATTATTCACTATTTCTCTCTGGATATGATATTGTTTCCTTATTGACTATTTATCTCTGGATGTGATATTGTTCCATTATTGACTATTTCTCTCTGGATATGATATTGTTCCCTTATTGACTATTTCTCTCTGGATATGATATTGTTACCAAGTTGAAAATTCACCTGCCTAGAGTTCCTGTTATTCCTTTTGCACTCATTTTGTGTGCTAATACACCATTTTCAGCATGCATGGAGCTGAAGGAATATTGTTAAATATAGTGAACACAGAGCACATGTTACTGATCTGTGAAGTGTGAGGGAGCACATGTAAGAGTCAGTGGTATACTTAGTGTGAGGGAGCACATGTAAGAGTCAGTGGTATACTTAGTGTGAGGGAGCACATGTAAGAGTCAGTGGTATACTTAGTGTGAGGGAGCACATGTAAGAGTCAGTGGTATACAGTGGTACCTCGAGTTACGATATTTTTTCGTTCGAGAATGCTGTTCAAGTGCCATTACCAAACGAAATTATCCCCATAAGGAATAATGTAAAATAGACTAGTCCTTTTACACCCCCAAAAATATACTTACAAAAGCATTTAAAAAAATAAACTTACATAAAAGGGCGATTTTGGGGACCATCGTAACTCGAGGTACCACTGTACTTAGTGTGAGGGAGCACATGTAAGAGTTAGTGGTATACTTAGTGTGAAGGAGCACATGTAAGAGTTAGTGGTATACTTAGTGTGAAGGAGCACATGTAAGAGTTAGTGGTATACTTAGTGTGAGGGAGCACATGTAAGAGTTAGTGGTATACTTAGTGTGAGGGAGCACATGTAAGAGTCAGTGGTATACTTAGTGTGAGGAGCACATGTAAGAGTCAGTGGTATACTTAGTGTGAGGGAGCACATGTAAGAGTTAGTGGTATACTTAGTGTGAGGGAGCACATGTAAGAGTCAGTGGTATACTTAGTGTGAGGGAGCACATGTAAGAGTCAGTGGTATACTTAGTGTGAGGGAGCACATGTAAGAGTTAGTGGTATACTTAGTGTGAGGGAGCACATGTAAGAGTCAGTGGTATACTTAGTGTGAGGGAGCACATGTAAGAGTCAGTGGTATACTTAGTGTGAGGGAGCACATGTAAGAGTTAGTGGTATACTTAGTGTGAGGGAGCACATGTAAGAGTCAGTGGTATACTTAGTGTGAGGGAGCACATGTAAGAGTTAGTGGTATACTTAGTGTGAGGGAGCACATGTAAGAGTCAGTGGTATACTTAGTGTGAGGGAGCACATGTAAGAGTCAGTGGTATACTTAGTGTGAGGGAGCACATGTAAGAGTCAGTGGTATACTTAGTGTGAGGGAGCGTATATAAGAGTTAGTGGTATACTTAGTGTGAGGGAGCACATGTAAGAGTAAGTGGTATACTTAGTGTGAGGGAGCACATGTAAGAGTTAGTGGTATACTTAGTGTGAGGGAGCACATGTAAGAGTTAGTGGTATACTTAGTGTGAGGAGCACATGTAAGAGTTAGTGGTATACTTAGTGTGAGGAGCACATGTAAGAGTCAGTGGTATACTTAGTGTGAGGGAGCACATGTAAGAGTCAGTGGTATACTTAGTGTGAGGGAGCACATGTAAGAGTTAGTGGTATACTTAGTGTGAGGGAGCACATGTAAGAGTCAGTGGTATACTTAGTGTGAGGGAGCACATGTAAGAGTCAGTGGTATACTTAGTGTGAGGGAGCACATGTAAGAGTCAGTGGTATACTTAGTGTGAGGGAGCGTATATAAGAGTTAGTGGTATACTTAGTGTGAGGGAGCACATGTAAGAGTTAGTGGTATACTTAGTGTGAGGGAGCACATGTAAGAGTTAGTGGTATACTTAGTGTGAGGGAGCACATGTAAGAGTTAGTGGTATACTTAGTGTGAGGGAGCGTATAGCATGTCAGAGTTGAAAACTGTATATATAAATGGGGTCATGATGAAGCTGTAAACTTAGTTCATGACAGGAATAAAGGGAGTTTATCTAATTCAGTATATTGTATGCTGCTAACAATTTTTTATTTTTGGCAGAGAATGAAGTCATATATAAGATGGTTGGAAGATTTTTAATGTGTGATAGAAGATGATTAAAAGTGAATGTAACAAAAAATGGGAATCAAAAATTTAATTCTGTGAATTTATGGTGAATGGAGAAGTAATATATTAATGAATTTAAATATAAACCCTCAATATAATGGGCTTCTTAAATAATAAACAAAATCTGCTTGGTAAATTATACTTTTAACTCATTAATTGTAATGCTTGTTGCAGTATATCTATACTATAATGTACCAGTTAGTGCCAGACTTGAGTCCTGGAGGTGGGAATTACAATGCCTGCACTCTGAAGGAGAGGTGGGATATTTGCAGTTTTGAACTGTAGTATTGGCGCCCCTCTGGCATCTCAGTGGGAGATGGCTGGTTTGTTGAAAAAAAAATCTATAGTGTGTACAGTATATTACATATGCAGTAGAATATTTTAGTATTTTTTCTGCAAGTTTTTAATAATTTGATTTAATAGACACTGACAAAACCCCCTTCCCATTAGTCTGTTATACTGAGTGTTTACTGTACCCAGTACAGTGGACCCCCGAGTTTCGTAAAAACTTCACTCCTGAAGTCTGCTCATGCGCCATTACCGAACGAATTTACTCCCTTAAGGAAAAATGTCACGTAGGTTAGTCTATTTCAGACCCCCAAAAATACACTTCCACAAGCACTTACAATATTATACTTACATAATTGTACGATTTCCAGGGTGTACGAAACTCGGGGTCCACTGTATGTGTGACTGATAAAATATGAGCTGCTTGAGTGTGACTGAGAGTAAAGTGAGGGAAGGAAAGCAGCCAGTACACTTGACACCCTTGGTTTAAAAGAAGAAAATATGAGGAATAAAAAGACAGAACAATACATACACAGATAACTCACACATAGGGAACTGAAATTTATGAAGTTTCAGTCCAACCTGGACCAACAAGTCCTCTTTGTGGCTTGTTAATGGTCCAAATTGGACCAAAACATTGTCGTAAGTTTCAGTCTCCTATGTACGGGTTATTGGTGAATACAATATAAAGCAGTGCAGCTAGAGAGTTGCATGAAACATTGATTGTTAAAAAAAAAAATAGAATATTAAGGCTATTAGAAATGGTTGCTTTGAGGATCATGTTATGCAAGGATAGGAAGTATATGGAAGCAGAATTTCATAGAGAGTTGTGCAGCATGAAATGTGACTTGTAAAGTTTAAAAGTGATGTGATTGTGTAATAGTGTACAAATATAACTCAAGGTTGAGAAAGTGTGCTCTGATTGTGTAATAGTGTACAAATATAACTCATGGTTGAGAAAGTGTTCTCTGATTGTGTAATAGTGTACAAATATAACTCATGGTTGAGAAAGTGTGCTCTGATTGTGTAATAGTGTACAAATATAACTCATGGTTGAGAAAGTGTGCTCTGAGTGTGTAATAGTGTACAAATATAACTCAAGGTTGAGAAAGTGTGCTCTGAGTGTGTAATAGTGTACAAATATAACTCAAGGTTGAGAAAGTGTGCTCTGAGTGTGTAATAGTGTACAAATATAATTCAAGGTTGAGAAAGTGTGCACTGATTGTGTAATAGTGTACAAATATAACTCAAGGTTGAGAAAGTGTGCTCTGATTGTGTAATAGTGTACAAATATAACTCAAGGTTGAGAAAGTGTGCTCTGATTGTGTAATAGTGTACAAATATAACTCATGGTTGAGAAAGTGTGCTCTGAGTGTGTAATAGTGTACAAATATAACTCAAGGTTGAGAAAGTGTGCTCTGAGTGTGTAATAGTGTACAAATATAACTCATGGTTGAGAAAGTGTGCTCTGATTGTGTAATAGTGTACAAATATAACTCATGGTTGAGAAAGTGTGCTCTGAGTGTGTAATAGTGTACAAATATAACTCAAGGTTGAGAAAGTGTGCTCTGATTGTGTAATAGTGTACAAATATAACTCATGGTTGAGAAAGTGTGCTCTGATTGTGTAATAGTGTACAAATATAACTCATGGTTGAGAAAGTGTGCTCTGAGTGTGTAATAGTGTACAAATATAACTCATGATTGAGAAAGTGTGCTCTGATTGTGTAATAGTGTACAAATATAACTCATGGTTGAGAAAGTGTGCTCTGAGTGTGTAATAGTGTACAAATATAACTCAAGGTTGAGAAAGTGTGCTCTGAGTGTGTAATAGTGTACAAATGGAATATCTATAGGGAAGGGAAGTTTATCAGAGTGAATTTGAGGGGTTGGAGGAGAGGAAGACTGAAAGAGTAGTAGATACAGTGAATACATAAGAAATTGTACTATGCACATGGCCAATGCATTAACAGTAGACACTAAAGAAAAGATGAGAGTTGTTTGGAAATGATATCTCATTGTTTCTGTGAAATATGCCAAAGAGTTATGATGTTTGTGTACCAGAAACAACCTGGCTCACCAGGGAAGTTTGCCTTCAGGTTGGGCTGCAACAGTAAAAGTAGTCTTAAATTGCTGCAGTAGTTGAGACACTGTTGCTGATATTTGCTATAGTGGTGATAGTTTCCTGTGGCAACACAGTGTGAAAAACATTATGAAAAGCTGTGTTGCTGGATATTGTTAACATTTTTCCTGAAGTACATTTGTATCCATACTTTCTGAGTGAATGACACTTGTGGTAGTGTGGATGAGAATGACAGTACTATACTTCATTACTCATTTCAGCCTGACACCTCATCACATTTTATCTATTTAGTCTGTAAGGTAGAGCAAAATTTACAGCTTTACTTTTTCATTTTAGAAACCATAACTTTACCTTTACTACTGATTAGATTTTTAACATTTTCTGTTTTACACTCTATTTTGAACCCATGCACTAAATTCTGAAAATATTTTTCCATTTATGCCATCAGTAGCAGATCGTCAACAAAAGAACTGATGAACAAGCACTATGTCTTCTCCCACTCCAGCTTGTCCACTCTTGTTATCATTACCATCACTGCTCCAGCCATATACATATTGAAACTCATGATCATACACTGATCACACATCAAACTGTACTTAGCAGACAATCATACTTCCACCACTTTGCACTGAATGACTCACAAGAATTTTTAGCACTTCACATAAATGTAATAATAATATATCACAGTTTTCATGGCTTTAATATTACTCAGGAATTTTATTATTGTTCACAGCTTTCATGCAATCCTCTGTTCATGAATAAGCTTGAAGTATTCTCACTATAAATTATTTTATTGCACCGAAGAGTCTCCGATGAGACTTTCTGATTCACTTGAATGTCACACTACTGTATGTTTGCTGTTTATTGTTGAGCATCTTTACAAATACATTTTCTGTAACCACCTTGCTTCTTGCTTAGCCTGCACTCTTAATTTTCTCAAACTCTCAATTATTATGAATTATACATTCAAGGGAAAAATTATTGATACAAGTATTACATTACAGTACTGTACTGTACAGTATTTGTAGAGAAGTTTGTATATTTTGAGGTTGATTATCTCCATGATATTGAAATCCAGTTTATCTCTCTTTATATAAAAATATAATAAAAGCTCCTAAGTATGGTAATCATCATAGGTTTTATAAATAATCTTTGCTGACCATTTAGATACAGTAAACCCTCCATATAGTAGACCAATTGGTAGGATTGTCAAGCCAGAATAATCTTAAAAAAAAGCACCAAGGTACTCTACTGTATACCTAAATAGTTATATGTATTACAAAAAACATAGAAAATGAAGGAGTTAGAAGTGCAATATACAAAGCAGATTTTGCCCATTATTTCAAAATCTCATTATATTGAGGGTTTTCTGGCTACCATATTTTCCAACATATAAGGTGCGCAATCATATGAGACATAAGATGACGTTTCCAACCAGTTGTAACGTAACGTTAGTAAACAACTGCTAAAGCATAACCCAGAGCCTATGCTTGAGCATACAAGGCGCAGGATGATTTTCCAAGACATTTTTTGCGAAAAAAGCATCTTTATATGCCGGAAAATACAGTAAGTGTTTCTTATTAAGAAAAGAAAAATGTTAATTGCTGTTAAAAGTGTTTGTATAAGCTCCTGGCTGTTGTGATCTTGAGGTACTGTATCTGTCACTGTCTGGAAATAATATCCACCAGAATTAGAGTGGATTAATTCATAAATATAAGTCCCCTGGTCCAAATAATACTAATACTAATAATAATATGCTGTAAGTAGATGGGGATATTATTTTAGAATGTTTACTGCACTTCATTTTTTTTTTACCACATAAACTACTTTTCACCAGTCTAGGGTTACCCAAAGCAGGAAATACATTCACTGTCACTAATTCAATACATATGTTGCTAAAAGTGCACATACTTCACAATTCAAATAACTCAATGAAACAAGTTTCCACCCATCCTTCAGAATGCATATAACTAGGAATATAATAGTGAATTTTTGAGAGCTTCCTACATTCTTTGACACTTTTTTTTGTGTTGGATGTGAGTGTTAAATTTCAATCTGTTGTCCATAATTAGACCTAGAAGTTTCTTGCTATTTTCTTCCTACTACAGTTTCATTAATTGTAAAAGCTAACTGGGGACTTAGTTTGTTCTCAAAAGTTATATAGAACTTTTTTGTCATTATTGAGGGTGAGTTTTTGGTAATTATCCAGGTGTAGATCTCTATTTAGTTCATTATTGACTGTAGTGTTTAATGTCAAGGGGTCTGAACTTGTCAGTATAAAAGCATCATCAGCAAAGAGTACAGGTTTCAGATATTAGGTAGCATTTGGTACATGATCGATATAAATAAGGAAAAGAAAAGGGCCCAACATGCTATCTTGGTGGACACCCAAATTTATTGATAGGTTAGTTTCAGAAGTGTCATTTGTGGCTACATGCTCTTGCTTGTTACTGAGGTACAGTATGACTGACAATACTTGTATGTGTGCCCACTGAGTCTATAGTGATTTAGCTTGAGTAGGAGAATATTGTGGTCAGCAGTATCAAAAACCTTTTGAAAATCAATAAAAAATTCACTAGGATTCTTATTTTTTTAGAGTGCTGAATAAACTGTGTCAAGCATTTTTATTGTTGCATCATTTGTACTCTTTTTTTAGGTCTGAATCCAAATTGATAAAGAGTAAGCATATCGTGTCTGGTTAAGTATGTGTACAGCTGCTTGTGGATTACTATCAAATATTTTTGATAGTGTAGTAGATTAAATACTGAATTGGTTGTGTAGTTATTAACATCAGTTGGATCACCACCTATGTGAATATTCTGGCTCTTGTGAGAATGTCTTGAAAGGTTTGCTCTTTAAGTTGTCTTGGGGGTTCATTGAGGATATAATGGAGAGAGATAAACACCGATGGATGTCTGGAGGTGTATATTATATAGTCTTGAGAGAGAAGCCCCGCTAGGCATAGTGGACTGGACAGGCAGGCTGGGCTCCTCTCTAAAGACTATATAATATACGCCTCCAGACATCCATCAGTGTGTGTCTTTCTCCATTATATCCTCAAATATATGTGCAACTTGTTTGTGGATACTTATAACTATTTTATTTGTGTTGCTAGTTGTATTTTTAAGTGATTTTATTATTTTATTTCTGGAAGGTGCTAGAAGTCATTGGGGTTAGGGTAATTGTCAGTCATATTGCTACTGATGTTTGTAAGAGCCTCTCAAACATTCTTTGCAGGTTTAATTCTTATTGTAGAGAAGAAGCTACTAAGCTTGTTAACACCATCAGTATTAGTTAAGATCTTTATCAAGTCATGAAAGCATGACTTGATAAAGATCTTAACAGATCAAAACATAAATGCTTGTTTTGCAAAGTACAGTGGTACCCCGACTTACGATGGTCCCCAAACACACCCTTTTATGTAAGTTTATTTTTTTAAATGCTTTTGTAAGTGTAATTTTGGGGGTCTAAAAGGACTAGTCTATTTTACATCATTTCTTATGGAGATAAATTCGTTTGGTAATGGCACTTGAACAGCATTCTGGAATGAAAAAATATCGTAAGTCAGGGTACCACTGTATTCTTTTCTTCACTATTCATAGCAGCAAGCCATTTACTTCCAACCCATCATCCAACATGATTATTCCTAGGTCTATCATCCAACATGATTATTCCTAGGTGTGTCATCCAACATGATTATTCCTAGGTCTTTCATCCAGCATTATTATTCCTAGGTCTTTCATCCAGCATGATTATTCCAAGGTATTTCATCCAACATGATTATTCCTAGGTCTTTCATCCAACATGATTATTCCTTGGTCTTTTGTTCTACAAGATGCTCTCTGCGCCTTGTGCCCTGTGTTCCTTTTTAGATTTTGTCATATCTAAGCTGTTGAAATTTGTTGCCATTAAAAATCATGTTATTTTTTTTTTACCCACTGCAAAACTTATTGATATCTGTAATGTTTCAGTGTCCTCCACCATGATTATTCTTGGGGTTATCTTGTATCATAGGTAGTAGGTTGGTAGACAACAACCATTCGGGGAGGTACTACCATCCTACCAAGTGAGTGTAAAAAGGAAGCCTGTATTTGTTTTACATGATGGTAGGATTGCTGGTGTCTTTTTTTCTGTCTCATAAACATGCAAGATTTCAGGCACGTCTTGCTACTTCTACTTACACTTAGGTCACACTACACATACATGTACACGTTTATGTATACACACTCATCTGAGTTTTTTCTTTGATTTTATCTTAATAGTTCTTGTTCTTATTGCTTTTCCTTTCATATCCATGGGGAAGTGGAATAAGAATCTTTCCTCCGTAAGCCATGCGTGTTGTAAAAGTCAACTAAAATGCCGGGAACAATGGGCTAGTAACCCCTTTTCCTGTATAACTTAATAAAAAGAAAAAGAAGAAAACCATCAAAGTGGGATGTTTGAATGTGCGTGGTTGTGTGAATGATAAGAAACAGATATTTGTGCATGTTATGAGTGAGAAGAAGCTGGATGTCCTGGCCTTAAGTGAAACAAAGCTGAAGGGGGTAGGAGAGTTTCAGTGGGGAGATAAATGGGATTAGGTCAGGGGTTTCAAACAGTTAGAGCTAAAGAAGGAGTAGCAATAATGTTGAAGGATAAGTTATGGCAGGAAAAGAGGGAATATAGTAAATGTATCAATTCAAGGATTATGTGGTGTAAAATAAGGGTTGGATGTGAAAAGTGGGTTATAGTAAGTGTTTATGCACCTGGAGAAGAGAAAAGTGTAGAGAGAGAGAGAGAGAGAGATTTTGGGAAATGTTGAGTGAGTGCGTGGGGAGTTTTGAACCAAGTGAGAGAGTACTTGTGGTTGGGGATCTCAATGCTAAAGTGGGTAAAAATGTTGTGGAGGGAGTAGTAGGTAAATTTGGGATGCCAGGGTTAAATGAAAATGGGGAGCCTTTAATTAAGCTATGTGTAGAAAGAGGTTTGGTAATAAGTAATACAGTGGACCCCCGGTGTTTGTGATTTTTTCATTCCAGAATGCTGTTCAAGTGCCATTACCAAACAAATTTATTCCCATAAGGAATAATGTAAATTAGACTAGTCCTTTTAGACCCCCAAAAATACACTTACAAAAGCACTTACAAAAATAAACTTACATAAAAGTGTGAGTTTGGAGCATCACGAACACTACATATTTTATGAAAAAGAGGATAAATAAGTATACAAGGTATGATATAGCATGTAATGGAAGTAGTTTGTTAGATTATGTATTGGTGGATAAAAGGTTGATGGGTAGGCTTCAGGATGTACATCTTTATAGAGGGGCAATGGATATATCGGATTATTATTTAGTTGTAGCTACAGTTAGAGTAAGAGGTAGATGGGACATAAGGAAAATGGCAACAGCAAGTAAGAGAGAGGTGAAAGTGTATAAACTAAGGGAGGAGAAAGTTAGGGTGAGATATAAGCAACTATTGGCAGAAAGGTGGGTAAATGCAAGTATGAATAGTGGGGGGAATGAAGAGGGTTGGGATAGTTTTAAAAATGCAGTATTAGAATGTGGGGCAGAAGTTTGTGACTATAGGAGGGTGGGTGCAGGAAGAAAGAGGAGTTATTGGTGGAATGATGAAGTAAAGGGTGTGATAAAAGAGAAAAAGGTAGCTTATGACAGGTTTTTACAAAACAGAAGTGTTGTAAGAAGAGCAGAGTACAGTGGACCCCCGGCTAACGAACACCCCGGAAATCATACAATTATGTAAGTATAATATTGTAAGTGCTTGTGGAAGTGTATTTTTGGGGGTCTGAAATAGACTAACCTACGTGACATTATTTCTTAAGGAAGTAAATTCGTTCAGTAATGGCACTTGAGCAGGCTTCTGGGATGAAGTTTTTTCGTTAGCCGGGGGTCCACTGTATATGGAAAGTAAAAGAAAGGTGAAGAGAGTGGTGAGAAAGTGCAAAAGGAGAGCAGATGAAAAAGTGGGAAAGGCACTGTCAAGAAATTTTGCGGAAAATAAGAAAAAGTTTTGGAGTGAGATAAACAAGTTGAGAAAGCCTAGGGAATGAATGGATTTGTCAGTTAAAAACAGAGTAGGGGAGTTAGTAGATGGGGAGCTGGAGGTATTGGGTAGATGGCAGGAATATTTTGAGGAACTTTTAAATGCCGATGAAGAAAGGGAGGTGGTAATTTCATGCACTGGTCAGGGAGGTATAACATCTTTTAGGAGTGAGGAAGAGCAGGATGTGAGTGTGGGGGAGGTGCTTGAGGCATTACGTAGAATGAAAGGTGGTAAAGCAGCAGGAACTGACGGGATCATGACAGAAATGTTAAAAGCAGGGGGAGATATTGTGTTGGAGTGGTTGGTATTTTTGTTTAATGGGGAAGTGGAACAGAATTCTTTCTCCGTAAGCCATGCATGTCGTAAGAAGCGACTAAAATGCCAGGAGCAAGGGGCTAGTAACCCCTTCTCCTGTATATATTACTAAATGTAAAAGGGTAAACTTTCGTTTTTCATTTTGGGCCACCCCGCTTCGGTGGGAAACGGCCGACGTGTTGAAAGAAGAAGAAGAAATGTATGAAATAGGGGAAGGTACCTAAGGATTTTCAGAGAGCGTGTATAGTTTCTTTATATAAAGGGAAGGGTGACAAAAGAGAGTGTAAAAATTTTAGGGATATAAGTTTACTGAGTATACCAGGTAAAGTGTACGGTAGGGTTATTATTGAAAGAATTAGAGGTAAGACAGAGGGTAGGATCGCAGATGAGCAAGGAGGTTTTAGAGTGGGTAGGGGATGTGTAGATGAAGTGTTTACACTGAAGCATATATGTGAACAGTATTTTGATAAAGGTAGGGAAGTTTTCATTGCATTTATGGATTTAGAAAAAGCATATGATAGAGTGGATATGGGAGCAATGTGGCAGATGTTGCAAGTGTATGGAATAGGTAGTAAGTTACTGAATGCTGTAAAGAGTTTTTATGAGGATAGTGAGGCTCAGGTTAAGGTGTGTAGGAGAGAGGGAGATTACTTCCCGGTAAAAGTAGGTCTTAGACATGGATGTGTGATGTCACCATGGTTGTTTAATATATTTATAGATGGGGTTGTAAAAGATGTAAATGCTAGGGTGTTGGGGAGAGGAGTGGGATTAAATTATGGGGAATCAAGTACAAAATGGGAGTTGACACAGTTACTTTTTGCTGATGATACTGTGCTTATAGGAGATTCTAAAGAAATGTTGCAAAGATTAGTGGATGAGTTTGGGAGGGTGTGTAAAGGTAGAAAGTTGAAAGTGAACAAAGATAAGAGTAAGGTGATGAGGGTATCAAACGATTTAGATAAAGAAAAATTGGTTATCACATTGGAGAGAGGGAGTATGGAAGAAGTGAATGTTTTCAGATATTTGGGAGTTGACTTGTCAGCGGATGGGTTTATTAAGGATGAGGTTAACCATAGAATTGATGAAGGAAAAAAGGTGAGTGGTGCGTTGAGGTATCTGTGGAGACAAAAAACGTTATCTATGGAGGCAAAGAAGGGAATGTATGAAAGTATAGTGGTACCAACACTTATATGGGTGTGAAGCTTGGGTTATAAATGCTGCAGCGAGGAGGAGGCTAGAGGCAGTGGAGATGTCCTGTCTAAGGGCAATGTGTTGTGTAGATATTATGCAGAGAATTCGGAGTATGGAAATTAGGAGGAGGTGTGGAGTTACTAAAAGTATTTGTCAGAGGGCTGAAGAGGGGTTGTTGAGGTGGTTTGGTCATTTAGAGAGAATGGATCAAAGTAGAAGGACTTGGAGAGCGTATAAATCTATAGGGGAAGGAAGGAGGAGTAGGGGTCATCCTCGAAAAGGTTGGAGGGAGGGGGAAAAGGAGGTTTTGTGGGCGAGGGGCTTGGACTTCCAGCAAACGTGTGTGAGCGTGTTAGATAGGAGTGAATGGAGACGAAGGGTTTTTGGGACCTGACGAGCTGTTGGAGTGTAAGCAGGGTAATATTTAGTGAAGGGATTCAGGGAAACTGGTTATTATAGATTTAGCTGGACGTTAATTTGTATATGTTTTTCCATCCAGTGACTTTATCAATACAAGAACAATGTAAAGAATGTAGAAGTACAGTGGACCCCCGCCTAACGAGCACCCCGGAAATCGTACATTTATGTAAGTATAATATTGTACGTGCTTGTGGAAGTGTATTTTTGGGGGTCTGAAATAGACTAACCTACGTGACATTATTTCTTAAGGAAGTAAATTCGTTCGGTAATGGCACTTGAGCAGGCTTCTGGAATGAATTCTGCTCATTAGGCGAGGGTCCACTGTACAATGCCTGCACTTTAAAGGAGGGGTCTGGGATAGTGACAGTTTGGAGGGACTATTCTAAACTGTAGTATCTGCGCGCCTCTGCAAAGACAGTGATTATGTATGAGTGAGGTGAAAGTGTTGAATGATGATGAAAGTATTTTCTTTTTGGGGATTTTCTTTCTTTTTGGGTCACCCTGCCTCGGTGGGAGACGGCCGACTTGTTGAAAAAAAAAAAAAACTTGTATCATCTGTAAATGGATTATGTGAAACCATGGCTAGTGTTGTTATCTACAGTATCTGCCATATGATAGTTATCTACAGTATGATAATTAGAAAAAGTGAAAGTTCTGGTACTGTGCCTTCAGAAACTGAACTTTTTTCTTTGCTAAGACTGGATTTTGTTTTCTTTATTATCATTCCTTGTGTGCTGTTTGTTAGTATTTTAAATATTCATTTCCTTTTCTTGTTATATCTATTGAGTGTTCTTACTAGTAGTATTTTGCATTTATCTTTTGTTACTAGGGCATTCCAAGAGTTGGATCCAGATGCAAAGTGCATAGGCATGTTATTGTTTTTTTTTTTTAAATCTGTAGAAGCTGTTGATATCAGTTATAAGTTTGAGAGCTAGATGAATGTTTGAAAAACTGTCCAGCTCTTCTACTTTCATGTATATTGAACTGCATCAAACTGTGATTCGTGTTCTTCTTGAGAATTTCACTCCTTTGTCAGCTTGTGTATGTACTTCTACCTCCCTTTATTATTTACCATACTCTTCTCTTCCAGCCTACTCTTCTCCTCTGGCCTACTTTTCTCCTCTGCTCTACTCTTCTCTGCCCTGCTTTTCTCCTCTGCACTGCTTGTACCCTCTTCCCTATTCTTCTCCTCTTCTGCCCTTCTCCCTGCTTCCTCCTCTGTCCTTCTCTGCCCTCCTCAATTACTTTTCTTTTTGCCCTCCTCTGCTCTCCTCCTTTCCTTCCTGCCCCCTCTTTTCCTCCTTCTTGACTGACATCTTCCTTCCTATCTTGCCCTCCATTATTACTCTGCCTTCCTCTGCATTTTCCTTTTCCTCCTTCTCCAGAATTATATCAATACTGTAAACACACTTGTGTAGCATACTGAAGCCTTTTCATGCTTCTTATGTACATACATGCTTCTTAGATCATTTACAGTGGATCCCCCAGTTAATTACATAAACATCACAACACAGTTAACACCAGACTTGTAAATAAAAACTGGACAACATTTTGTTTGTCCTGGACCATCATTGAGGACAGACTGAAGCATTGTGTAGTTTTCATTATCATTTTATAGGTAAATTGCAAATTGTTCCAGTCTTAACCCTTAAACGGTCCATACGTATATATACGTTTTTACCGCTACTGCCCCAAACGTATATTTACGTTTTATTTTTCATGCCTCCAAATTTGGCACGATTGGCCTGAGATGCCCGGTCAGCATAGAATGGGTCCTAACACTCGGTGTGTGCCATATTAAAAAAAATCTGGGACCACTTAGTACCTTGTGGGAGCACCAGTTAAATTGAGCGCCAGCTAGAGCAAACACTGCGGCAAACACCAAAGATTCAGTGATGTCTTGTCATATTAACACTCCCCTTTTAAGTGGAAAGTGATGTCGGCAGGCTGGGAGGCCAGCTGCCTGGCCACCTGGCTGCCAGCAGCTGGCTTGCCAGCTGGATACCTGATGGCTGTCTCTGTATCCGTCTGTCTGTCTTTATCTATCTGTCTCTTTGTCTCTATCTGTCTCTATCTCACAGGAACACATACGTAAATACAATTATACCTAGTGTAAATTACCTAGGATAACTCAAAAAATCCAAAGGGTTATACTGTGCTTGTGATCTGCATAATACCATTTGGTTCATGAGACAAGCAGACAAAAAGGAGACGACACACAGATGGAAAGACACACACACAGACAGACAGAAAGACACACACACAGACAGATACAGAAAGACAGACAAGTTTGAGTAACAAATAAAGCGAAGCAGTGTAAGCTCATCAAATGTCATCACTGTAATTACTGGACTGATAAGAAGAGATAAGACTACCCTCACCCCTCATCAAATGTCACCAGTCATCATTAGTGGAGATCAGATGAGATAAGGCAGTGACACATATCTTACATAATGCTTCAAGGGAAATTTATTATAATGATGATTATTATTATTATTATTATTATTATTTATTTATTTATTATTTATTTATTTATTTATTATTATTATTTATTATTATTTTTTATTTATTTATTATTATTATTATTATTATTATTATTATTATGCACTATTATTATTATTATTATTTTTTTTTTTTTTTTTTTTTTAACACATCAGCCGATTCCCACCAAGGCAGGGTGGCCCGAAAAAGAAAAACTTTCATCATCATTCACTCCATCACTGTCTTGCCAGAAGGGTGCTTTACACTACAGTTATAAAACTGCAACATTAACACCCCTCCTTCAGAGTGCCGGCACTGTACTTCCCATCTCCAGAACTCAAGTCCGGCCTGCCGGTTTCCCTGAATCCCTTCATAAATGTTACTTTGCTCACACTCCAACAGCACGTCAAGTATTAAAACCATATGCCTCCATTCACTCCTATCAAATACGCTCACACATGCTTGCTGGAAGTCCAAGCCCTCGCACACAAAACTTCCTTTACCCCTCCTCCAACCTTTCCTAGGCCGACCCCTACCCCGCCTTCCCTCCACTACAGATTTATACACTCTCGAAGTCACTCTGTCTCGTTCCATTCTCTCTACATGTCCAAACCACCTCAACAACCCCTCCTCAGCTCTCTGGACAATCGTTTTGGTGATCCCGCACCTCCTCCTAATTTCCAAACTCCGAATTCTCTGCATTATATTCACACCACACATTGACCTCAGACATGACATCTCCACTGCCTCCAGCCTTCTCCTCGTTGCAACATTCATCACCCATGCTTCACACCCATATAAGAGCGTTGGTATAACTATACTCTCATACATTCCCCTCTTTACTTCCATGGACAAGGTTCTTTGTCTCCACAGACTCCGAAGTCATTATTATTATTATTATTATTATTATTATTATGCACTATCATTATTATTATTATTTGAGTACAATTTCAGGACCTAATATTACTGTCAGAACACAGATTGGCTATGAAATCACAAGAGCTACTATAAATTGTATTTATCAGAACATAAAAATTATATAAAATAATAAAAAAAAGAGAAAAAAAGGTATATTGGCAACAATTCTGCAAGCGGCAGGACTCCTGTTGCTGTCAGGTGAGCATCCAGTGCCAACTTCTCTGCCTCATATCTCGGTAACTACTGACCCTAGATTTTTTTTTATTCTATAATACTTAAAAAAAATGTGCTCTTCATTTCTATATAAAAAAAAAATCATTTTTTTTCCGAAATATTCGGAGCAGTTGCGGTAAGAACGTATATATACGTTTGGACCGTTTAAGGGTTAACAGTGTGACTTACATTTCCTAAATATCACTTATATGAAACATATTTAAAATTATTCACTTCAAGTTGATCTTAATGGCAAACTTACTCTCTCCCAAACAATGTTCAGTCAAAGGCGGCACCAGAATGTCTATACTGGGGGCTTTGGGGTTTCTGTCTGGTGGGAAAGGAGGGCTAGGAGACTTGTTTTGAAGCAGCACTATTATTATTACTATTTTTATTTTGAAGGTTAAGGGGGCTGAAGCCCCCATAGACCCCCTTTGGCACTGCCCCTTTGTTCAGTACAGGACGTCCACAACTTACAAACATGTTGGGTTCCTGATTTTCAACTTAAAAGTGAGTTTGTATAGAAAAAACAGTAGTGTGAAGAAGGGTTGTGCTTCACACATGTTCATATTGCTTATCATTGGTTGTAAAACCTTAATTGGTGGTTCATAACTGACGTTTTTAAGTGCGAAAGTGTTCATATTGTAGTGTTTGCAAGTTGTAGACCTCTTGTCATACAAACAATTTTTATCAGAACATTGAAGTTATGGGCCTAAATAGTTATTACATATAACATTACTGGCCACCTTTTATGAAAGGTTCAGGTCACCTGAAAACTTGTTAGCCCAATTCTTCTCCAAGAAAAGTTATTAAAATATAGGTCTACAAATTTTTAGACAGGTAAATTTTTGATGTATTATATTACATAAAAGTTAGCAAGGTTAGGTTAGGTTTCAAGGCTTGCTTTTGTGCTCAATCATAGTTGACATACCAAAAT
The DNA here is from genome assembly GCA_009830355.1 of Cherax destructor. Taxonomy (NCBI): domain Eukaryota; kingdom Metazoa; phylum Arthropoda; class Malacostraca; order Decapoda; family Parastacidae; genus Cherax; species Cherax destructor. Next base: position 11,011 of record WNWK01005148.1, on the reverse strand, counting down.
TTTTCATAAATGTAGTTAAATGTTATACCTGGGGAGGGGGGCACATGAACTTTGAAGTACATAATCCAAATTTTTTTTTAGAAAATTTATAGGCCTAGGCACCGTTATACTGATGAACTGTATAATTTGTTTAAATTTCAATATTTCCACAGTTCTGCCAATGCTAAAAAGTGGGAGATTGAATTAAATTCATTAAAAACCACAAATGCACGATTAACATCAGCACTACAGGAATCCACAGCAAATGTTGAGGAATGGAAGAAGCAGCTACAGACATATAAGGAAGAGAACAATCGTATGAAGACACGTATTCACGAACTTGATGCTGGAGGCCGAAGTAAGTACATGTGACTTTGTAATAAAGTAATGTAAGTGCACGTTTAAGCATGGAATGAGTGAATAGAGTATGTACTTCAGTACTCTAATACCACCATAATGACTATTTAATATAAAATAGTATAAATCCCTTAATTTTTTTTTTTATCAAGTCGGCCGTCTCCCACCGAGGCAGGGTGACCCAAAAAGAAAGAAAATACTTTCATCAACATTCAACACTTTCACCTCACTCATACATAATCACTGTCAGTCAGTCTCAGTTAATAATATTAAGGAATTAGTGAGTGTTATTCAAATAACCCGCACATAGGACACACAAACTTATGACAACGTTTCAGCCCTACTTGGACCATTAACTAGTCACACACTATTAGTGTGTGACTATTTAATGGTTCGAAACATCATAAGTTTCTTTCTAAGTTCAGGTTATTTGTGCATTATTCCATTCATGGTATTGTGCCTTTTTGTTCTTTATTAGTGAGTGTGTTGGTAAATAAACAAAAGAAGAGGCGGTACGTAGACCTTTTTTTCTTTTACTTCAGTAGCTGCTTTCTCACCAAGGTAGTCCTTAATGTTGGGCAAAAAATTTTAATTTTAAAATGCATTAAGCAAAGCACTCGCCTAAATATTAAATTAAAATTAAATACAGGTACAATGCCAATTTTCCGGCAGCCTTTGTTCCTAGGATTTTCCAGTATACGTGTATATCAATTTTGCCGAACCAACAGAGGTTATATAATAATAATTCAGCAGTACACCTCTGACCCACCATGGTCTACTGCAAACATAAAATAAACGTTAGCATAAATGAAACAGGTTTCTATATTACTGTATTTATTACACTTCTACCACTACCAAAGTAGTAAATATTAGAATTTTACTCGAACTCACTCACTCACTCACTCACACTCTCTCTCACTCACTCACACACACACTCTCTCATTCACACACACACACACACTCTCTCTCTCCCTCCCCTTCTACCTTTCCATCCCTTTACCTCTCCCCCCCCACCTGGTCCTTGTTTCTCAGCTTTCTACTAAGTCATTCACAAAATATTTTCTGTGAAAATCTAAGAGGATTATCTGCTGTATTTTTATTTTTTCAACAAGTCGGCCGTCTCCCACCGAGGCAGGGTGACCCAAAAAGAAAGAAAATCCCCAAAAAGAAAATACTTTCATCATCATTCAACACTTTCACCTCACTCATAAATAATCACTGTCTTTACAGAGGCGCTCAGATACGACAGCTGAGAATAAGTCCCTCCCAACTGTCACTATCCCAGACCGTCCTTTAAAGTGCAGGCATTGTAGTACTTCCCATTTCCAGGACTCAAGTCCAACTAAATCAATTAACTGGTTTCCCTGAATCCCTTCACAAAATATTACCCTGCTCACACTCCAACAGCTCGTCTGGTCCCAAAAACCATCCGTCTCCATTCACTCCTATCTAACACGCTCACACATGCTTGCTGGAAGTCCAAGCCCCTCGCCCACAAATCCTCCTTTACCCCCTTCCTCCAACCTTTTCGAGGACAACCCCTACCCCGCCTTCCTTTCCCTACAAATTTATACGCTCTCCAAGTCATTCTACTTTGATCCATTCTCTCTATATGACCAAACCACCTCTTCAGCCCTCTGACTAATACTTTTAGTAACTCCACACCTCTTCCTAATTTCCACACTCCGAATTCTCTGCATAATATTTACACCACACATTGCTCTTAGACAGGACATCTCCACTGCCTCCAGCCTTCTCCTCGCTGCAGCATTTACAACCCAAGCTTCACACCCATATAAGAGTGTTGGTACCACTATACTTTCATACATTCCCTTCTTTGCCTCCATAGATAACGTTTTTTGTCTCCACAGATACCTCAATGCACCACTCACCTTTTTTCTTTTATCAATTCTATGGTTAACCTCATCCTTCATAAACCCATCCGCTGACAAGTCAACTCCCAAATATCTGAAAACATTCACTTCTTCCATACTCCCTCTCTCCAATGTGATATCAATTTTTCTTTATCTAAATTGTTTGATACCCTCATCACCTTACTCTTATCTTTGTTCACTTTCAACTTTCTACCTTTACACACCCTCCCAAACTCGTCCACTAACCTTTGCAACTTTTCTTTAGAATCTCCCATAAGCACAGTATCATCAGTAAAAAGTAACTGTGTCAACTCCCATTTTGTACTTGATTCCCCATAATTTAACCCTTTCGGGGTTTCGGTCGTACTAGTACGGCTTACGCAGTAGGGTTTTGGACGTTCTAGTACACCTAAATTCTAGCGCCCTCAAATCAAGCAGAAACAGGCTGTTAGGCCTAGATGTGAGAGAATGGGTCTGTGTGGTCAGTGTGCGCAGTATAAAAGAATTCCTGCACCACACAGTGCATAATGAGGAAAAAAAATTGACCATGTTTTTGGTTTAAAACAGTGTGAAGCTCTCGCTTCACACACGGAGGGCCCTGGTTTGATTCCCGGCTGGGTGGAAACATTTTGACGTGTTTCCTTACACCTGTTGTCATGTTCACCTAGCAGCAAATAGGTACCTGGGTGTTAGTCGACTGGTGTGGGTCACATCCTTGGGGACAAGATTGAGGACCTCAATGGAAATAAGACAGACAGTCCTCGATGACGCACTGACTTTCTTGGGTTATCCTGGGTGGCTAACCCTCCGGGGTTAAAAATCCGAAGAAATCTTATCTTATCTTAACCTCATCTATAAATATATTAAGCAACCATGGTGACATCACACATCCCTGTCTAAGACCTACTTTTACCGGGAAGTAATCTCCCTCTCTCCTACACACCCTAACCTGAGCCTCACTATCCTCATAAAAACTCTTTACCGCATTCAGTAACTTACTACCTATTCCATACACTTGCAACATCTGCCACATTGCTCCCCTATCCACTCTATCATATGCTTTTTCTAAATCCATAAATGCAATGAAAACTTCCCTACCTTTATCTAAATACTGTTCACATATATGCTTCAATGTAAACACTTTATCTACACATCCCCTACCCACTCTAAAACCTCCTTGCTCATCTGCGATCCTACCCTTTGTCTTACCTCTAATTCTTTCAATAATAACCCTACCGTACACTTTACCTGGTATACTCAGTAAACTTCCTTCTTTCCTTCTTTCAACACTTCGGCCGTTTCCCACCGAGGCAGGGTGGCCCAAAAGGAAAAACGAAAGTTTCTTCTTTTACATTTAGTAATATATACAGGAGAAGGGGTTACTAGCTCCCGGCATTTTAGTCACCTCTTACGACACGCATGGCTTACGGAGGAAGACTTCTGTTCCACTTCCCCATGGAGAAGAGGAAATAAGAACAAGAACTAGTAAGAAAATAGAAGAAACCCCAGAGGTGTGTGTATATATATATGCTTGTACATGAATGTGTAGTGTGACCTAAGTGTAAGTAGAAGTAACAAGACATACTGTACCTGAAATCTTGCATGTTTATGAGACAGAAAAAAGACACCAGCAATCCTACCATCATGCAAAACAATTACAGGCTTTCGTTTTACACTCACTTGGCAGGACGGTAGTACCTCCCTGGGCGGTTGCTGTCTACCACCCTACTACCTAGAACTCAGTAAACTTATTCCCCTATAATTCTTACAACCTCTTTTATCCACTTCCCTTTATATAAAGGAACTATACATGCTCTCTGCCAATCCCTAGGTACCTTCCCCTCATTCATACATTTTTCTTTCTTTCTTTCAACACGTCGGCCGTTTCCCACCGAGGCAGGGTGGCCCAAAAGGAAAAACGAAAGTTTCTCCTTTCACATTTAGTAATATATACAGGAGAAGGGGTTACCAGCCCCTCGCTCCCGGCATTTTAGTCGCCTCTTACGACACGCATGGCTTACGGAGGAAGAATTCTGTTCCACTTCCCCATGGAGATAAGAGGAAATAAGAACAAGAACTAGTAAGAAAATAGAAGAAATCCCAGAGGGGTGTGTATATATATGCTTGTACATGAATGTGTAGTGTGACCTAAGTGTAAGTAGAAGTAGCAAGATGTACCTGAAATCTTACATGTTTATGAGACAGAAAAAAGACACCAGCAATCCTACCATCATGCAAAACAATTACAGGCTTTCGTTTTACACTCACTTGGCAGGACGGTAGTACCTCCCTGGGTGGTTGCTGTCTACCACCCTACTACCTAGAACTCAGTAAACTTATTCCCCTATAATTCTTACAACCTCTTTTATCCACTTCCCTTTATATAAAGGAACTATACATGCTCTCTGCCAATCCCTAGGTACCTTCCCCTCATTCATACATTTATTAAACAAAAATACCAACCACTCCAACATTATATCCCCCCCCTGCTTTTAACATTTCTGTCATGATCCCGTCAGTTCCAGCTGCTTTATCCCCTTTCATTCTATGTAATGCCTCACGCACCTCCCCCACACTCACATCCTGCTCTTCTTCACTCCTAAATGATGTTATAGCTCTCTGGCCAGTGCATGAACTGAATTATCCATTCATTCCCTAGGCTTTCTTAACTTGTTTATCTCACTCCAAAACCTTTTCTTATTTTCCGCAAAATTTCTTGACAGTGCCTCTCCCACTCTTTCATCTGCTCTCCTTTTGCACTCTCTCATCACTCTTTTCACCTTTCTTTTACTTTCCATATACTCTGTTCTTCTTACAACACTTCTGTTTTGTAAAAACCTCTCATAAGCTACCTTTTTTCTTTTATCACACCCTTTACTTCTTCATTCCACCACTCACTCCTCTTTCCTCCTGCACCCACCCACCTATAGCCACAAACTTCTGCCCCACATTCTAATACTGCATTTTTAAAACTATCCCAACCCTCTTCAACCTCCCCACTACTCATACTTGCACTAGCCCACCTTTCTGCCAATAGTTGCTTATATCTCACAGTAACTTCCTCCTCCCTTAGTTTATACACTTTTACCTCTCTCTTACTTGCTGTTGCCATTTTCTTTTTGTCCCATCTACCTTTTACTCTAACTGTTGCTACAACTAAATAATGATCCGATATACGTATCCGTTGCCCCTCTATAAACATGTACATGTTGTATTTGTGTATCATTTTAATGCTGGAAGTTTGAGCTAATTTTTTATATTATTCTTCTGGCAGTAGGTATGGGTGAGTCTGAAGATCATATGAAGGAGGTGGGAAGTCTTCGAGTCAGACTGGAAGGCATGGAGGAGGAGATCAGGGCAAGGGAGGCTACCATCGACGAACTGGAAAATCAGCTTCAGCGAGCCCGGGCCGACGACCAGCGCGAGAAAGTACAGGTAATGTGCCTTGATGCTGCTGAATGACTCTTGATCCAAGCAATTAGCTATTTTCCCCTTTCTTGGATCTAGACTGATTACCTTTCATTTCCTTCCAAATAAGCATGTAAATAAGCAGAATTTTACCTCCAATTGGGACTGGGTACCGTACTTGACGTTTGTTGAAAATAAATAAATAACACTAATTATACAGGTACACTAGGCCTATACTACTGTCAGCAATAACAGTCATGACTAAAATTTGTTGTAATTTTAAAAGAATTTAGAGGTTCCACAAGAAGTGTGCAATATGGAGTACAGTAGACCGTCATTTAGCATGGTAGTTACGTTCCTTAAAACGTCGTGTTAGATAATTAAAAGAACTTATGTGAAAAATAGGGTTACGTTCCTGGGAGTCCCCAAAAAGCCAAACAAGTTTTTTTTAGACCAACAGATCTTGCAAAAATTGAAGGTGAATATGTAATTGTAGTTCATTGTCGTGATATATTACTGCTTAAGACTACAAATGCAATAGAAATAATAGTATTTCTTACCTTAAATTGTGGGTAATGATGTTTGTGGATGGTTGTGAAGAGAGTGGATATGGATGGTGTGGCCCTACTGGGCTGAGGTGGATGGTTGTTGGTTGTCGGCAGAAGTGGATGGTAGAGGTTCTGGTACTAAAGTCGATTGTTGTATTGGAGTGTGCATAAATGCTGTAATAGATCTCTGGGCTCTTTTACCCTGCAGTACATTATACAGCTGACGGTAAGACATCATCAGCTGGTCTAGACCCAGTTTCAAAGCACTGCTTCTAGGGGCAATTGGTATAAATTGCTGGCTAGACAGGTACTGCAAGGAACTTGCAATTCCATTCATTGATAACTGGGACAAATTCTATGGCAAACGTGATATGTATGCAAGGGATGGTGTTCATCTCTCTGGGGCTGGAGTGGTTGCATTAGCCGATTCGATTGAGGGGGTCATTGGAGACTTGTCTAGGAGTTTAAAATGATAGATTATAGAGGTATGGGTGTTTGTGGGAAACAATCAGGCTGTAGTATTAGGCCTGGAAACAGCAGATATTACCAGGATACCTCAGGGATATGTTTAAAAGACAAGATTCAAAATAAAGTTGCTTGTAAAGGCAAAGCAATTGATCAACAAACAAAGAGAGATAGTAGAGGGCAACAAGTGACTAGCTCCCTTAAGGTTTACTATACAAATAGTAGGAGTCTAAGAAATAAGAAAGATGAGCTAAGATTACTTGCAAGTGCAGGTAATATAGATATTATTGCTATAACAGAGACCTGGTTCAACCTGAAAGATAGAGAAATGCCTTCCGAGTGCAACATTCAGGGTTACAAACTATTCCACACTGATAGGGTCAACAGGAAGGGTGGTGGAGTGGCGATGTATGTCAGAGATAATTTAAATTGTTGTGTTAGACAAGATATAAGATTAGAAACATTGGACACAGAATCTGTTTGGCTTCAGTTTCTTCAGGGTCGTGAAAAATTAATTTTGGGTGTGATTTACATGCCCCCAAGTCTGGATAGGGAGTGCAGTAAGCTGCTATGGGACGAAATTCATAAGGCGTCTAGATATGAAAATGTTGTGTTAATGGGAGATTTTAACTTTAGACAAATTGATTGGAACAATGTGACAGGTAATCATGAGTCTAGTGACTTTCTTGATACGGTTCAGGATTGTTTTTTAAAACAGTTTGTGACAGAACCAACTAGAGGTAGCAACTTGCTTGATTTGGTTCTTACTAACAAAGAATCACTAATTAATAATCTTGAGGTTAATGAAGAGCTTTGGGAAAGCGATCACAAATCACTTAGTTTCAATATATCATGGAATTACCCAGGAAACTGCAATCAAGTCTCTGTTCCAGACTTTCGCTTAGCTGACTTCATGGGGCTGAGAATTACCTAGGTGGGCTAATTGGGATGACCTGACTAGGGTCAGGTAGGGGGTTTTGGTTGCCAATATGACGTTTTCCAGATCGTAATTCTAGCTGCCCAGACAACTTTTGTTCTGAGTAGGGAAGTTGGATCTAACAAAAATGATCCTAAATGGATGAACAATAGATTAAAACATCTCATTGGTCAAAAGAGAGGCATATATAGGCGTATCAAAAGAGGGGATGGACAGATAAGAAATCAATATTTTCAATTAAAGAGAGAAATAAAAAAAGGAATAAGAAAAGCAAAAAGGGATTATGAGGCTAAGGTCGCAAGGGTTTCGAAGACTAACCCAAAAGGTTTCTTTCAGGTATACAGAAGTAAGATTAGGGACAAGATAGGCCCACTTAAGAGTAACTCAGGACAGATCACGGACAGTGATAAGGATATGTGTGAAATTTTCAATACTTACTTCCTCTCAGTTTTTACTCAGGAAGATACTAGCAGAATTCCAGAGATAATAAATTATGTTGAACAGGAAGATAATAGACTATGCTTGATTGGGGTAACTAGTGACATGGTCCTCAGACAAATAGAGAAATTAAAACCTAACAAATCCCCAGGCCCTGATGAACTTTGCAAGAGTTTTAAAGGAATGTAAAGAGGACCTTAGCAAACCTTTAGCAAATCTTTTCAATATATCACTGCAAACTGGCATAGTGCCAGACAAGTGGAAAAAAGCAAATGTAATACCTATTTACAAGGCAGGTGACAGGTCCTTAGCTTCGAACTATAGACCAATAAGCCTTACCTCCATAGTTGGTAAATTTATGGAGTCAATAATTGCCGAGGCAATTCGTAGCCATCTTGAAAGGCATAAATTGATTAATGAATCTCAACACGGTTTTACTAAGGGGCGTTCCTGTCTTACGAATTTACTAACTTTTTTCACTAAGGTGTTTGAGGAGGTAGATCATGGTAATGAATATGATATTGTGTATATGGACTTCAGTAAGGCTTTCGATAGAGTTCCACATCAGAGGCTATTGATGAAACTTAAGGCACACGGAATAGGAGGAGAAATTTTTTCCTGGGTAGAGGCATGGTTGACAAATAGGCGGCAGAGAGTTTGCATAAATGGGGAGAAATCAGAATGGAGGCACGTCTCAAACGGTGTCCCACAGGGGTCAGTTTTGGGCCCCCTGTTGTTTACAATTTACATAAATGACATAGATGAGGGAATAAATAGATAGCAACATAAGCAAATTTGCTGATGACACCAAAATAGGCTGTCCAATTCATTCTAATGAGGACATTAGAGCACTCCAGGATGATTTGAATAGACTGATGCAGTGGTCGGAGAAGTGGCAGATGCAGTTTAATGTAGATAAATGCAAAGTTCTGAATGTTAGGCAGGACAATAACCATGCCACATATAAACTGAATAATGTAGAGGAGGATGACAAAGTTGATCCCATGTATCAGAAATCTTCCCTATGAGGATAGACTGAGGGCCTTGAATCTGCACTCTCTTGAAAGGCGTAGAATTAGGGGGGATATGATTGAGGTGTATAAATGGAAAACAGGAATAAATAAAGGGGATGTAAATAGCGTGCTGAAAATATCCAGCCAAGACAGGACTCGCAGCAATTGTTTCAAGTTGGAAAAGTTCAGATTCAGGAAGGATATAGGAAAGCACTGGTTTGGTAATAGAGTTGTGGATGAGTGGAACAAACTTCCGTGTACCGTCATAGGGGCTGGGACGTTGTGTAGTTTTAAAAATAGGTTAGATAAATACATGAGTGGGTGTGAGTTGGACCTGACTAGGTTGTGCTACTAGGTCAGATTCCGTACTAATTCCTTAAGTGGAAGTGACCTGACTACCTGGAGTTTACCTGGAGAAGGTTAGCTCCAGGTGGTCAGGTCTAAGCCGGTGAGTGATGGACCTGCCTCGCATGGGTCAGTAGGCCTGCTGCAGTGTTCCTTTTTTCTTATGTTCTTTTTTTTCAACAAGTCGGCCGTCTCCCACCGAGGCAGGGTGACCCAAAAAGAAAGAAAATCCCCAAAAAGAAAATACTTTCATCATCATTCAACACTTTCACCACACTCATACATAATCACTGTCTTTGCAGAGGAGCTCGATCGACAGCTGAGAAAAGTCCCTCCCAGCTGTCACTATCTCAGACCCTCCTTTAAAGTGCAGGCATTGTACTTCCCATTTCCAGGACTCAAGTCCAACTAAATCAATTAACTGGTTTCCCTGAATCCCTTCACAAAATGTTACCCTGCTCACACTCAACAGATCGTCATGTCCAAAACCATTCGTCTCCATTCACTCCTATCTAACACGCTCACACATGCTTGCTGGAAGTCCAAGCCCTCGCCCACAAACCTCCTTTACCCCTTCCCTCCAACCTTTTCTAGGACGACCCCTACCCGCCTTCCTTCCCCTACAGATTTATACGCTCTCCAAGTCATTCTACTTGATCCATTCTCTCTAAATGACCAAACCACCTCAACAACCCCTCTTCAGCCCTCTGACAAATACTTTGTAACTCCCACCTTCTCCTAATTTCCACATTCCAATTTTCTGCATAATATTTACACCACACATTGCCCTTAGACAGGACATCTCCACTGCCTCCAGCCTCCTCCTGTGCAGCATTTGCACCCATGCTTCACACCCATATAAAGTGTTGGTACCACTATACTTTCGTACATTCCCTTCTTTGCCTCCATGGATAACGTTTTGTCTCCACAGATACCTCAATGCACCACTCACCTTTTTTCCTTCATCAATTTATGGTTAACCTCTCTTCATAAACCCATCCGCTGACACATCAACTCCTAAATATCTGAAAACATTTACTTCTTCCATAATCCTCTCTCCAATGTGATATCCCAATTTTCTTTATTTAAATCGTTTGATACCCTCATCACCTTACTCTTATCTATGTTCACTTTTAACTTTCTATGTTCTTATAAATAATATAGAGGCATGATAAAGATGCATAAATTAATAAAAACTGACATATAGGTATTGAAGGGTGGGCTGGGCTGAGGAAGAAGGTGGAGCAGTGTCTCAGTTGCTCATGGACCATCATGGTGTGAGGATATGTTAGCTCACGGCACTATAAAGTCTTGTAAAATAATACTATTATTATCAATAAAGGTTATCTACCTATCATATTTATTCCAGAATAATATTAGGTATAACATAAATATTGTAGAAGCATGATAAAAATGCACAAATTAACAAAAACTGATATTATATTACGTATTGAATGATATGTGGAGGAATGTACCCCACGATAAAGTGTACTGTAAATATTGTATACTTAGCTTGTAGATGCATCCACGATTACCCAGCCGTCCCAGTAACCGATGGTTTTATCCACGTTCACATTCCCCACAGGGCTGTATGGTAAAAAACATACAGTGATTATAATATACAAGACCTTCATTTAGCACGACTTT
>WNWK01005147.1:110000-122500 GCA_009830355.1 Cherax destructor | reverse complement strand
GGGAGTGATCATGTCAGAGGATCTCACCTTCAAGGACCATAACAAAGTAGCAATTGCATCTGCTCCACAAATGACAGGATGGATAATGAGAACCTTCAAAACCAGGGATGCCAAGCCCATGTTGACACTTTACAGATAGCTTGTTCTATCTAGGCTGGAATATTGCTGCACTATAACTGCACCTTTCAAGGCGGGTGAAATTGCTGACCTTGAAAATGTGCAGAGAACCTTCACCGCACGCATAAGTGCGATAAACCACCTCAACTACTGGGAACGCTTGAAGTTCCTAAACCTGTACTCTCTAGAACGCAGGCGGGAGAGGTACATTATTATATACACATGGAAAATTCTCGAGGGCTTAGTACCAAACTTGCACACAAAAATCACTCCCTACGAAAGCAAAAGACTCGGCAGGCGATGTAACATCCCCCCAATGAAGAGCAGGGGTGCCACTAGCACGTTGAGGGACAACACAATAAGTGTCAGGGGCCCAAGATTATTCAACTGCCTCCCAGCATACATCAGGAAGATTACCAACAAACCCCTGGCTGTCTTCAAGCAGGCACTGGACAGGCACCTCAAGTCGGTACCTGATCAGCCGGGCTGTGGTTCGTACGTTGGACTGCGTGCGGCCAGCAGTAACAGCCTGGTTGATCAGGCTCTAGTCCAACAGGAGGCCTGGTCACAGACCGGGCCGCGGGGGCGTTGACCCCTGGAATTCTCTCCAGGTAGACTCCAGGTAGACTATATCATTCTCTAGACTATTACACTTCCTGACTACTCTGTGACTGAAGAAATGCTTCCTAACATCCCTTTGACTCATCTGAGTCTTCAGCTTCCAGTTGTGTCCCCTTGTTTCTGTGTTCCCTCCCTGGAACATCCTGTCACTGTCTACCTTGTCGATTCTCCGCAGTATTTTGTATGTCGTTATCATGTCTCCTCTGACCCTTCTTTCCTCCAGTGTTGTTAGTCCTATTTCCCTCAACCTTTCTTCATAGGACAGACCCCTGAGTTGTGGAACTAGCCTTGTCGCAAACCTTTGCACTTTCTCTAGTTTCTTTACGTGCTTGACCAGGTGTGGGTTCCAGACTGGTGCTGCATATTCTAGTATGGGCCTGACGTACACGATGTACAGTGTCTTGAACGATTCCTTGTTAAGGTAACGGAACACTAATCTTAGGTTTGCCAGTCGCCCATATGCTGCCGCAGTTATCTGGTTGATGTTTGCCTCCGGAGACGTGCTTGGTGTTATACTCACCCCAAGGTCTTTCTCCTTTGCCGAGGTTTGTAGCCTTTGTCCACCTAGCCTGTACTCTGTCAGCGGTCTTCTTTGCCCTTCTCCGATCTTCATGACTTTGCATTTGGTGGGATTGAATTCGAGAAGCCAGTTGCTAGACCAGATGTCAAGCTTGTCCAGGTCTGTTTGAAGTCCCGCTTGGTCCTCTTCCGATGTGATTCTCCTCATTAATTTCACATCATCTGCGAACAGAGACACTTCTGAGTCTATCCCATCCGTCATGTCGTTTACATATACCAAGAATAACACTGGTCCTAGGACTGACCCCTGCGGTACGCCGCTCGTCACAGTGTGTGTGTGTGTGTCTGTTAGTTACCATTTTGTCCTAGGCACATGTCGATTAGACACTAGGCCTGTTGTATGTATGTGTGTGTGTGTGTGTAACGAAACACTTCGAAATGTTTCGGCCACGCCGGGAATTGAACCCGGGCCCTCCGTGCGTGAAGCAAGAGCACTAGCCACCATGCCATGTGTGTGTCTCTGTGTGTGTGTGTGTGTCTGTCTCTGTGTGTGTCTGTGTGTGTGTGTGTCTGTTTCTGTGTGTGTCTGTGTGTGTGTGTGTCTGTTTCTGTGTGTGTCTGTGTGTGTGTGTGTCTGTTTCTGTGTGTGTGTGTGTGTCTGTGTGTGTGTGTGTGTCTGTGTGTGTGTGTGTGTCTGTGTGTGTGTGTGTGTCTGTGTGTGTGTGTGTCTGTGTGTGTGTGTGTGTCTGTGTGTGTGTGTGTGTGTGTGTGTGTGTGTGTGTGTGTGTGTGTGTGTGTGTGTGTGTGTGTGTCTGTGTGTGTGTGTCTGTGTGTCTGTGTGTGTGTGTCTGTGTGTGTGTGTCTGTGTGTGTGTGTCTGTGTGTGTGTGTCTGTGTGTGTGTCTGTGTCTGTGTGTGTCTGTGTGTGTCTGTCTGTCTGTCTATACTCACCTATTTGTACTCACCTATTTGTGGTTGCATGGGTCGAGTCATAGCTCCTGGCCCCGCCTCTTCACTGATTGCTACTAGGTCCTCTCTCTCCCTGCTCCATGAGCTTTATCAAACCTAGTCTTAAAACTATGTATGGTTCCTGCCTCCACTATGTCGCTTTCTAAGCTATTCCACTTCCTGACAACTCTATGACTGAAGAAATACTTCCTAACATTCCTTTGACTCATAGGAGTCTTCAACTTCCAATTGTGACCCCTTGTTTCTGTGTCCCCTCTCTGGAACATCTTGTCTCTGTCCACCTTATCTATTCCTCGCAGTATTTTATATGTCGTTATCATGTCTCCCTAACCCTCCTGTCCTCTAGTGTCGTCAGGCCGATTTCCCTTAACCTTTCTTCGTAGGACAATCCCTTAGCTCTGGGACTAGTCTTGTTGCAAACCTTTGCACTTTCTCTAATTTCTTGACGTGCTTGACCAGGTGTGGGTTCCAAACTGGTGCTGCATACTCCAGTATGGGCCTGACGTATATGGTATACATAGTCTTGAATGATTCCTTAGTGAGGTATTGGAACGCTATTCTTAGGTTTGCCAGCCGCCCGTATGCTGCAGCAGTTATCTGATTGATGTGTGCCTCAGGAGATGTGCTCGGTATTATACTCACCCCAAGATCTTTTTCTTTGAGTGAGGTTTGCAGTCTTTGGCCACCTAGACTATACTTTGTCTGCGGTCTTCTTTGCCCTTCCCCGATATTCATGACTTTACATTTGGCAGGGTTAAATTCAAGGAGCCACTTACTGGACCAGGCTTGCAGCCTGTCCAGGTCTCTTTGTAGTCCTGCCTGATCCTCGACTGATTTGATTCTTCTCATTAACTTCACATCATCTGCAAACAGGGACACTTCTGAGTCTATCCCTTCCGTTATGTCATTCACATATACCAAAAACAGTACAGGTCCTAGGACTGACCCTTGTGGAACTCCACTCGTCACAGGTGCCCACTCTGACAGCTCGTCACGTACCATGACTCGTTGTTGCCTCCCTGTCAGATATTCTCTGATCCATTGCAGTGATTTTCCTGTTACGTGTGCCTGATCCTCTAGCTTTTGCATTAACCTCTTGTGAGGAACTGTGTCGAACGCCTTCTTGCAGTCCAAAAAAATGCAGTGTGTGTGTGTGTGTCTGTCTGTGTGTGTGTGTGTCTGTTTGTCTGTGTGTGTGTGTGTCTGTGTCTGTGTGTGTGTCTGTCTGTGTGTGTGTGTGTGTGTGTGTCTGTCTGTCTCTGTCTGTGTGTGTCTGTCTCTCTGTCTCTGTGTGTGTGTGTGTACTCACCTCACCTAATTGTACTCACCTAATTGTGGTTGCAGGGGTCGAGACTCAGCTCCTGGCCCCGCCTCTTCGCTGTCCGCTACTGGGTCTCTGCTCTCCCTGCTCCATGAGCTTTATCATACCTCGTCTTAAAACTATGTATGGTTCCTGCCTCCACTATATCTTTCTCTAGACTATTCCACTTCCTGACTACTCTGTGGCTGAAGAAATGCTTCCTAACATCTCTTTGACTCATCTGAGTCTTCAGCTTCCAGTTGTGTTCCCTTGTTTCTGTGTTCCCTCTCTGGAACATCCTGTCACTGTCTGTCTCTGTGTGTGTGTGTCTGTCTGTCTGTGTATGTCTGTGTGTGTGTGTGTACTCACCTATTTGTACTCACCTATTTGTGGTTGCAGGGGTCGAGTCATAGCTCCTGGCCCCGCCTCTTCACTGATTGCTACTAGGTCCTCTCTCTCCCTGCTCCATGAGCTTTATCAAACCTAGTCTTAAAACTATGTATGGTTCCTGCCTCCACTATGTCGCTTTCTAAGCTATTCCACTTCCTGACAACTCTATGACTGAAGAAATACTTCCTAACATCCCTTTGACTCATAGGAGTCTTCAACTTCCAATTATGACCCCTTGTTTCTGTGTCCCTCTCTGGAACATCTTGTCTCTGTCCACCTTATCTATTCCTCGCAGTATTTTATATGTCGTTATCATGTCTCCCTAACCCTCCTGTCCTCTAGTGTCGTCAGGCCGATTTCCCTTAACCTTTCTTCGTAGGACAATCCCTTAGCTCTGGGACTAGTCTTGTTGCAAACCTTTGCACTTTCTCTAATTTCTTGACGTGCTTGACCAGGTGTGGGTTCCAAACCGGTGCTGCATACTCCAGTATGGGCCTGACGTATATGGTATACAGAGTCTTGAATGATTCCTTAGTGAGGTATTGGAACGCTATTCTTAGGTTTGCCAGCCGCCCGTATGCTGCAGCAGTTATCTGATTGATGTGTGCCTCAGGAGATGTGCTCGGTATTATACTCACCCCAAGATCTTTTTCTTTGAGTGAGGCTTGCAGTCTTTGGCCACCTAGACTATACTCTGTCTGCGGTCTTCTTTGCCCTTCCCCGATATTCATGACTTTACATTTGGCAGGGTTAAATTCAAGGAGCCAGTTACTGGACCAGGCTTGCAGCCTGTCCAGGTCTCTTTGTAGTCCTGCCTGATCCTCGACTGATTTTATTCTTCTCATTAACTTCACATCATCTGCAAACAGGGACACTTCTGAGTCTATCCCTTCCGTTATGTCATTCACATATACCAAAAACAGTACAGGTCCTAGGACTGACCCTTGTGGAACTCCACTGTCACAGGTGCCCACTCTGACATCTCGTCACGTACCATGACTCGTTGTTGCCTCCTGTCAGATATTCTCTGATCCATTGCAGTGTTTTTCCTGTTACGTGTGCCTGATCCTTTAGCTTTTGCATTAACCTCTTGTGAGGAACTGTGTCGAACGCCTTCTTGCAGTCCAAAAATGCAGTCTATCCACCCTCTCTCTGTGTCTTACTTGTTACCTTATCATAAAACTCCAGTAGGTTTGTGACACGGATTTTCCTTCCTGAAACCGTGCTGGTTGTCGTTTATAAGCTTGTGTCTTTCTAGGTGCTCCACCACTCTCCTCCTGATGATCTTCTCCATGACTTTGCATACTATACACGTCAGTGACACAGGTCTGTAGTTTAATGCCTCGTGTCTGTCTCCTTTCTTAAAAATTGGGACTACATTTGCCATCTTCCACGCCTCAGGTAGTTGCCCAGTTTGTCTGTCTCTGTGTGTGTGTGTGTCTCGGTTTGTGTGTGTGTCTGTGTGTGTGTGTCTGTCTGTGTGTGTGTGTGTGTCTCGGTTTGTGTGTGTGTCTGTGTGTGTGTGTCTGTCTGTGTCTGTGTCTGTGTGTGTGTGTGTGTCTGTGTGTGTGTGTGTGTGTGTGTGTGTCTGTGTGTGTGTGTGTGTCTGTCTGTCTGTCTGTCTGTGTGTGTCTGTCTGTCTGTCTGTCTGTCTGTCTGTGGGTGTGTGTGTGTGTGTCTGTCTGTGTGTGTGTCTGTCTGTGTGTGTGTGTGTCTGTGTGTGTGTCTGTCTGTCTGTCTGTGTGTGTGTCTGTGTGTGTGTGTCTGTGTGTCTGTGTGTGTGTGTCTGTCTGTGTGTGTGTGTGTGTCTCGGTTTGTGTGTGTGTCTGTGTGTGTGTGTCTGTCTGTGTGTGTGTGTGTGTCTCGGTTTGTGTGTGTGTCTCTGTGTGTGTGTCTGTCTGTGTCTGTGTGTGTGTCTGTGTGTGTGTCTGTGTGTGTGTGTGTGTGTGTGTGTGTGTGTGTGTGTGTGTGTGTGTGTGTGTGTCTCTGTGTGTGTGTGTGTCTCTGTGTGTGTGTGTGTCTCTGTGTGTGTGTGTGTCTCTGTGTGTGTGTGTGTCTCTGTGTGTGTGTGTGTCTCTGTGTGTGTGTGTGTCTCTGTGTGTGTGTGTGTCTCTGTGTGTGTGTGTGTCTCTGTGTGTGTGTCTGTCTCTGTGTGTGTGTCTGTCTCTGTGTGTGTGTCTGTCTCTGTGTGTGTGTCTGTCTCTGTGTGTGTGTGTCTGTCTCTGTGTACTCACCTAGTTGTGGTTGCAGGGGTCGATTCATAGCTCCTCGCCCCGCCTCTTCACTGGCCGCTACTGGGTCACTCTCCCTGCGCCATGAGCTTTATCATACCTCTTCTTAAAGCTATGTATGAAACCTGCATCCACTACATCGCTTCCCAAACTATTCCACTTCCCGACCACTCTGTGACTGAAGAAATACTTCCTAACATCTCTGTGATTCATCTGAGTCTTCAACTTCCAACTGTGTCCCCTTGTTGCTGTGTCCCATCTCTGGAACATTCTGTCTTTGTCCACCTTGTCAATTCCTCTCAGTATTTTATATGTCGTTCTCATATCCCCCATATCTCTCCTGTCTTCCAGTTCGTTTTTCCACTATAATCTACCTTGTCCATAATTACTATCGCATTTGCTTTGTCTTTTTCGTAAGGTGAAGTCCAGGATCTTTCCTTAATTCATTTTTTAAATTAAATATTTGAGGACATGTCGTCAGGTCGATTTCCCTTAACCTCTCCTCGTTAAAGGACTAGTCTTGTTGCAAACCTTTGCACTTTCTCTAGTTTCCTCACATGCTTGGCTAGGTGAGTATGCAACTGGTGCTGCATACTCCAGTTTGGGCCTAACGTACACAGTGTACAGGATCCTGAATGACTCCTTATTGAGATGTCGGAATGCTGTTCTTAGGTTTGCTAGGCGCCCGTATGCTGCAGCAGTTATTTGGTTGATGTGCGCCTCAGGAGATGTGCCTGGTGTTATACTCACCCCAATATCTTTTTTCTTGATTGAGGTTTGTAGTCTCTGGCTCCCTAGACTGTACTCCATCTGCGATCTTCTTTGCCCTTCCCCAATCTTCATGACTTTGCACTTGGTGGGGTTGAACTCCAGGAGCCAATTGCTGGACCAGGCTTGCAGCCTGTCCAGATCCCTTTGTAGTTCTGCCTGGTCCTCGTCCGATTGAATTCTTCTCATCAACTTCACATCAACTGCAAACAGGAACACTTCGGCGTCTATTCCTTCCGTCATGTCGTTCACAAATACCAGAAACAGCCCCGGTTCTAGGACTGATTCCTGTGGCACCCTGCTCGTTACAGGCGCCCACTCTGACACCTCGCCACGTACCATGACTCGCTGTTATCTTCCTGACAGATATTTCCTGATCCATTGTAGAGCCTTCCTTGTTATCCCTGCCTGGTCCTCCAGCTTTTGCACTAATCTCTTGTGTGGAACTCTGTCAAACGCCTTCTTACAGTCCAAGAAAATGCAATCTATCCGCCTATCTCTCTCTCTCTCTCTCTCTCTCTCTCTCTCTCTCTCTCTCTCTCTCTTGCCTTACTGCCGTCACCCTGTCATAGAACTCCAGTAGGTTTGTGACGCAGGATATCCCGTCCCTGAAACCGTGCTGGCTGTCTTTGATAAGCTCGTTCCTTTCTAGGTGTTCCACAACTCTTCTCCTGATAATCTTTTCCATGACCTTGCATACCTACAGACCTTGTCAGTGATACTGGTCTGTAGTTCAATGCTTCGTGTCTGTCTCCTTTAAAAATTGGGACTACATTTGCTCTCTTCCATACCACAGGTAGTTGCCCTGTTTCGATAGATGTGTTGAAGATTGTTGTTAGGGGTACACATAGCTCCTCTGCTCCCTCTCTCAGGACCCATGGTGAGATGTTATCCGGCTCCATCGCCTTTGAGGTATCTAGCTCGCTTAGCAGACTCTACTTATTCCTTGGTTGTATGTATTGTGTCCAACACCTGATGGTGTTCCCCACCTCTCCACCTTTCTGGAGGCCCGTCTGTCTCCTCTGTGAACACTTCTTTAAATCTCATGTTGAGCTCCTCACACACTTCGCAGTCATTTCTTGTGACCTCCCCTCCTTCCTTCCTCAGCCTAATTACCTGGTCCTTGACTGTTGTTTTCCTCCTGATGTGGCTGTACAACAGCTTTGGGTCAGATTTGGCTTTCGCTGCTTTGTCATTTTCGTATTGTCTTTGGGCCTCCCTTCTTACCTGTGCATATTCATTTCTGGCTCTACAACTGCTCTCCTTATTCTCCTGGGTCCTTTGCCTTCTATACTTCTTCCATTCTCTAGCACACTTTCGTTTTGGCCTCCCTGCACCTTTAGGTGAACCAAGGGCTCATCCTGGCTTTTCATTATTCCTGTTACCCTTGGGTACAAACATCTCCTCATCTTCCTTGCATATTGTCACATATTCCATCATCTCGTTTACTGACTTCCCTGCCAGTTCTATGTCCCACTGAAACCCGTTCAGGAAGTTCTTCATTCCCACGTAGTCCTCTTTCTTGTAGTTTGGCTTCATTCGTCTGGCCCTTCCTGCTTCCCTCTCCACTTGTAACTCTACTATGTATTCGAAGCTCAGAACCACATGATCACTGGCCCCAAGGGGTCTCTCATATGTGATGTTCTCAATGTCTGCACTACTTAAGTTGAATACTAGGTCCAGTCTCGCTGGTTCATCCTCTCCTATCTCTCTGGTAGTGTCCCTTACGTGTTGGTACATGAAATTTTCCAGTACCACCTCCATCATCTTAGCCCTTCACGTTTCTTGGCCCCCATGTGGCTCCAAGTTCTCCCAATCGATTTCCTTGTAGTTGAAGTCACCCATGATTTGTGTGTCTGTCTTTCTCGCACTCTTACATAATTTTATTCTCATTTGTTATGGCTGCATGGGTCGATCCTTAGCTCCTGGCCCAGCCTCTCTGCTGGCCGCTAATGGTTTATCTTCTGGCTGCGTGGACTCTATCATAGCTTTTCTTAAAACTATGTATGGAGTCTGCCTCAACCACAAGGTTGTTCTACTTCCTGACCACTCTAAGGTTAAAGTAGTAGTTCCTAACATCCCTGTGCCCTCGTGTACCTGAGACCCGCCTCTCAGAATGTCACTGTCCACCCTGTCACTATATCAGTATTTTGTATGTCATAATGATGTCTCCTATGATCCTTCTGTCCTCTAGTGTCGTAAGGTTTAGTTCCTTTTTCCATTCCTTATAGTTAGTACCCCTCAGCTCAAACTAGTTTCGTTTTAAACCTTTGCCCTTTTTCATATTTATATGCTTAGCCAGGTGTGGGTTCCATACTGGTGCTGCATACTCCAAGATGGGCCTGACATATGCCGTGTATAAGGTTGTAAAACCCTCCTTGATGTTCCTGAAAGCTACCCTTAAATTTATTAGTCTCGTTTTCTGTAACGGTTAAGCGGTTGTCTGACTCGGGTGAAATGTTTGGTGCTGGGCTCACTCCTAGGTGCTCCTCTTTCATGGAGTTTTGCAGCCTTTGTCAGTCGAGATTGTACACTGTTTAATGCCGTCTTTACGGCTCTATTTTCATAACTTTACATTTGTTGTAGTTATATTCAAGTAACTACTTGTCCGACCTATCATGTATGCGCGTGCGCGCGAGCATATGTTGGCTAATCTTTGTCTATAACTGTGCGTCCTAGTGACAGATATTCTATCTAGGTATAGTCGTACCTTAATGACGTTTTCTTAATGAAGCGATGCAATCGACTCGCCGTATCTTCGACCGTTGATGAATGTCCTTGTTCAGATATCTTAGCGTTTTCCAGGTTCAATACAGTCGAGATCTTCTGCATCTAAGTCGTCTTGGATGATGATAACTTTCTAACCTTCTGCCACTGTTGGGATCTAAGTTATCTGCTGATTATTCTTTGCTCAGAATGACAATTTCCTTAATGACTGTCGGAACAATCTTCCTCAAACATAGTTTCACAGAACCCGACCACTCATAGAACCCATCATTACGAGACGTGGAGATGATAATCTTCCAAACACACATTCGAGCATTTAACAGTTGCTGTACCTTAAAACTCACATACAACTAAGATACAATGAAGCATCTACGAACTTTGTGCCACTGTGTGTGGCGGCGGCGGTGGTAGTTGTAATGATAATAATGATAATAAATATTATTAGTTTTTACATAGTATATCATGCAATTGATATAGTTAGGATTAGTTTATATTACTGGCATACTTTACAGAAAGCTAGTTGCTCCTTCCAGAAAAACAACTCTGATATTACAGGTAAACACATAACATTTAAATGAAACTATCAAGCGTTTTATTAAGAGTAACAGCACCAGTAAAGATTACATATATAACTTCAAAAAAGTGCGATATATCTAGTCCTTTGTGATAGCAATTTAGAAAGACCTTAATACATATGGGTGTATCAAGGTCTGCACTCGCTTCCAAATGTTTGCTCAATACACTGTCGTTCTTCAGGGATTTAGAGTACATACATCATATTATACACAGCATCGTGTACATTGCCATGTAACACCTAGATTATGTACATTCGTTGCGAATTTTAATTGGGTGTGCCTCAGGTGATACTTGATACTGTCCACACCAGTGTCGTGTATTCTGAAGCAGGAAGGTAAACATTGTTTACTCTACAAACGTCTTCCCTTTAAAGCTAAAACATTTTAGTTAAATATTATGTATTTACATTTAGCGTTCTGCCTTTTGTTATTCATATTTCTGTGAATTTAAACCTGTGTAAATGGCATTCAGACTTTTGTTTTTACACATCAATTTTACAACGTGTTGAAAACGTGTCCTAGACATGCGTAACATTCGATTTGCAATATCAGCAGGGTACAATGATATGTATATCACTGAACCATTTTAAATTATACTAACGAAATATTCCCCAAACCCATGTAGGATTCACATCAGTCTATCAAGCCGAGAGAAACATTCTGGTAAAAGCATTTCCCCCACAGTAATATTTGTTGCAATCAATGAAAAAGAATTCCTTCTGCTGGAAATCTGGGCGGTGAAAGGAGAGCGTGCACCCTGTCGTCCCTCCCTTCTACCACTATCTCCCTGTCGTCCCTCCCTTCTACCACTATCTCCCTGTCGTCCCTCCCTTGTACCACTATCTCCCTGTCGTCCCTCCCTTCTACCACTATCTCCCTGTCGTCCCTCCCTTCTACCACTATCTCCCTGTCGTCCCTCCCTTCTACCACTATCTCCCTGTCGTCCCTCCCTTCTACCACTATCTCCTGTCGTCCCTCCCTTCTACCACTATCTCCCTGTCGTCCCTCCCTTCTACCACTATCTCCTGTCGTCCCTCCCTTCTACCACTATCTCCCTGTCGTCCCTCCCTTCTACCACTATCTCCTGTCGTCCCTCCCTTCTACCACTATCTCCCTGTCGTCCCTCCCTTCTACCACTATCTCCCTGACGTCCCTCCCTTCTACCACTATCTCCCTGACGTCCCTCCCTTCTACCACTATCTCCCTGTCGTCCCTCCCTTCTACCACTATCTCCCTGTCGTCCCTCCCTTCTACCACTATCTCCCTGTCGTCCCTCCCTTCTACCACTATCTCCCTGTCGTCCCTCCCTTCTACCACTATCTCCCTGTCGTCCCTCACCTCTACTACTATGTCCCTCTCGTCCCTCACCTCTAAAACTAGCCTTGTATCTGCCGGTAGTCCCTCCATTACTACTACTACAGCCTTTGCTGCTGCTGCTGCTGCTGCTGCTGTTGTTGTAGTTGCTGTTGCTGCTGCTGCTGCTGTTATTGCTGCTGCTGCTGCCTTCAGATCATTGACAGCAACGCTACAGAAATATGATTCTTAACCAGGTTATAAGATTCGTAAATTTGGATTCATTAGGAGTCAGACTTTTACACTGCATTATCGTGAGGGTTTAGAAAAAAATCCCCAGAACTTGCGTTTCGGTCAATGAAATGTACATAATATTTTTTTTATATGAAATTACAACGTACAGTTGCTTGCATGTCAGAAATTTCAAAGATAAATGTTATTTTATAATTTTGCTTTTCGCAAAACTGATTTGGAAAAAGGCTTACAGTTTAGTAACCAGCCATTGTGAGTTAATGGCTGCAGCAGTGACTATCTATTGTAATAACTTTGCTTGGAAGGCTGCTGGCGAGAGGCAGTCCACTTTGCCTGTGGTTGCCGAGATGTGTGGAGCAATGCAGGAAACGTAAACGTTTGTAGACTAGATCGTAGTTTATTGGCGCTGGGGTTCTCCCAGACAGACGCGAAGGGAACCCAGGGCCAAGTTGAATGCCCTAGGGGGAGACGTCGTCTTGTCCTACGAGAAGGCCGCCTGAGTGGGGCCGAGAGCTAGCCACCAGAACTGACGTTAAGTGCTACCCCTCTGGTGGGTGCTATCAAAAACAGGCCTTAGGCCAGGAACTCCTCTAGAGGGAGTTATGGGACACATACGTGACAGGTATACTGTGTCTACACTGTGACTATCTGTAAAGCAAAACTCTTCTTTGAAACTAAAATTCTCAGACAAGAAAAACTGCAAAGCTTTGCTCTTCCATCAGTTCAAAAATGGCAAAAT
>WNWK01005147.1:0-105000 GCA_009830355.1 Cherax destructor | reverse complement strand
AGATAGGCTTGCGTCTACCAGGTTCTGTGGCACTTTCATAAAAAATTCATTTAGGTCTTCAACTTTTAGTCTGGTTAGCGGCTCACTAAAAACTCTCGTTTTAGTAGGGGCCCAATACTGGATGTTGTTCTCGACTTTGTTTTGGCATAAGAAAAGAAATACTTTGGGTTTCTCTCAATTTCATTTATGGCTTTTAGTTCTTCCCGCGTTTCTTGATTCCTGTAAGATTCCTTTAGTTTTAATTCGATGTTTGCTATTTCTCTGACCAGTGCCTCCCTACGTATTTCAGATACATTGGCCTCTTGCAGCCGCTCTGTTATTCTTTGCCTTCGCCTTTGCCTCACCCCTCTGGCTTTTCTTCTAATTTTTTACTAGTTCTTGTTCTTATTTCCTCTTATCTCCATGGGGAAGTGGAATAGAATTCTTCCTCCGTAAGCCATGCGTACGGTGTAAAGAAACACGCCCAATGTTTTTACCCTCGCTGGGAATCGAACCCAGACCCTCGCCGTGTGAAGCGAGAGCTTGAACCACCAGGCCACGGGGCACCGTAAATTCCTACTATAATTTGCAGTTTCCAAATTAGTCTTTCATTGAGAACTATAACACGCTTTCTTAAAGTCTAAGTCATTATAATCTGCATATCCATTTCTTTCCTAAAAAAGTTCTTTAACTGTAATAATAATATAATGATATTCATGAATGAGCAAATCAAAAACCAAATTGTTCTCCAGTTAGTATGTCATTCTCAAAGTGATGAATCCACTTTTAATGTTTTTTTATATATAATTTTGCATCTTCCGTAATTTTGTTAATATTCCTTTCTGTTGTGAAATCCTAAAAAATGTTCGAAGGGGATAATATATGCACATTTTTTTTAATATCCAAGATGGTATCTCGTCTGTCTTCAAGATTTGTCTTAGCATCTATGATCTAGTAACATTTTCTTTACTTCCTTTTCGGTTATTTCAATATCCTATAACTCAGCTGACTGACTTGGATTAAAGTGAACATGCAAAATATCTTTAGCGAACACTGACACTTTAGTCTGTTCAATACTTCACACAGTTCCTCGTCTACCTCAGTGAATTTGCCATCATTTATTCTTTGAATTTTGTCCAACATTTAGTTGGTTTAGTTCTGCCTTGCTGTTGTTTACTATTTCCTTTTCAAAATTTGTTTTTTTCCTCTCTCTCTCTTTACATTTTTCATTAATTTCTAGCCTCCTTGAATCCCTGATAAGTTTCTTGATTGCCTCGCTTCATACAATGATTCCAAGCCCTTTCCCATTTTTTCATAGCTCTCCAACACCTTCCATTAAATTCCGCATTTGCTGTAAAGATGCCTTCAAATCTCCTATTTTTTCTTCATCTTTTTATTACTCCTCCATGCCTAACCTGACCGCCCCAGACCGCCAAAATGTGACCAGTCACGAGGGAGCCTTCACCAAATTCAACTTCAATAACAAAAATATAAAGTGGGACCAAGTAAACCAAGTCCTAAATAATATAGACTAGGAAGATAGCCTAAGCACCATAGATCCCAACCTATGTCTAGAACAGATTAACTCTGTGGCACTGGAGGTATTCTCAAGGCATATTCCTTTAAGAAAAAGAAAAAGGAGGAGAAGGTGTAAACTAGAAAGAGAAAGTCGCTCCTTATACAGGCGAAGGCAAAGAAACAGCGACTAAAAGAGGCCAATATATCTCCAATACGTAGGGAGACACTGGTCAGAGAAATAGCAAACATCGAACTAAAGCTAAAGGAATCTTACAAGAATCAAGAAACGCGGGAAGAACGAAAAGCCATAGATGAAATCGAAAGAAACCCAAAGTATTTCTTTTCTTATGCAAAATCAAAGTCGAGAACAACATCCAGTATTGGGCCCCTACTTAAACGGGATGGGTCCTACACAGATGACAGCAAGGAAATGAGTGAGCTACTCAAGTCCCAATACGATTCAGTTTTTAGCGAGCAGCTAACCAGACTAAGAGTCGAAGACCTAAATGAATTTTTTTATGAGTGCCACAGAATTTGGTAGACGCAAACCTATCGGACATTATCCTGACGCCAAATGACTTCGAACAGGCGATAAATGACATGCCCATGCACTCTGCACCAGGCCCAGACTCATGGAACTCCGTGTTCATCACGTGCCCTTAACATCCTATGGAGAGAGAGCATGGGCACAGGGGTCGTCCCACAGCTGCTAAAAACAACAGACATAGCCCCACTCCACAAAAGGGGCAGTAAAGCAATAGCAAAGAACTACAGACCGATAGCTCTAACGTCTCATATCATAAAAATCTTTGAAAAGGTTCTAAGAAGCAAGATTGCCACCCATCTAGATACCCATCAGTTACACAACCCAGGGCAGCATGGGTTTAGAGCAGGTCGTTCCTGTCTGTCCCAGCTACTGGACCACTTTGACAAGGTCCTGGATGCTCTAAAAGACAAACTAAATGCAGATGTAATATACACAGACTTTGCAAAAGCCTTTGACAAGTGTGACCACAGTGTAATAGCACACAAAATACCTGATAAAGGAATAACAGGAAAAGTTTGTAGATGGATCTATAATTTCCTAACAAATAGAACACAAATAGTAGTAATAAACAGAGTAAAGTCTGAGGCGGCTACGGTGAAAAGCTCTGTTCCTCAAGGCACAGTACTCGCTCCCATCTTGTTCCTCATCCTCATATCTCACATAGACAGGGATATTAGCCACAGCGCCAAGTCTTCTTTTGCAGATGACACCCGAATTTGCATGACAGTGTGCTCCATTGAAGACACTGCAAGACTCCAGGCAGACATCAACCAAATCTTTAAATGGGCCGCAGAAAACAATATGAAATTCAATGATGAGAAATTTCAATTACTCTGATATGGAAAACATGAGGAAATTAAAACTTCATCGGAGAATAAACCAAATTCCAACCATACAAAAGAGCGAAAAACTAATGTAAAAGACCTGGGAGTGATCATGTCGGAAGATCTCTGATACAATGTTACATTGTATCAATCACATCTGCTAGAAAAATGACAGGATGGATAATGAGAACCTTCAAAACTAGGGATGCCAAGTCCATGATGACACTTTTCAGGTCACTTGTTCTATCTAGGTTGGAATATTGCTGCACACTAGCGGCACCTTTCAAGACAGGTGAAATTGCTGACCTAGAAAATGTACAAAGAATCTTCACGGCACACATAACCGAGATAAAACACCTCAATTACTGGGAAGGCTTGAAGTTACTAAACCTAAACTCCTAAACTCCCTAAACCTAAACTTCCTAAACTCCCTAGAACGCAGGCGGGAGAAATACATGATCATATATACTTGGAAAATCCTAGAGGGATTAGTACCAAACTTGCACACGAAAATCACTCCCTATGAAAGCAAAAGACTCGGCAGACGATGCAACATTCCCCCAATGAAAAGCGGGGGTATTACTAGCACAAGAGAACACAATAAGAGTCAGGGGTCCAAGACTGTTCAACTGCCTCCCAGAAAACATAAGGGGGATTACCAATAGACCCCTGGCTGTCTTCAAGCAGGCACTGGACAAGCACCTAAAGTCAGTACCTGACCAGCCGGGCTGAGGTTCGTACGTCGGTTTGCATGCGGCCAACAGTAACAGCCTGGACACAAATGCAACTAATGTGGCATTTTATTGTGGCAACGTTTCGCTCTCCAGGAGCTTTTTCAAGCCGGCTTGAAAAAGCTCCTGGAGAGCGAAACGTTGCCACAATAAAATGTCACATTAGTTGCATTTGTGTCCTTTTACTTAACATATTGTCGGTAATTCTACCAATATTATTACAGTAACAGCCTGATTGATCAGGCCCTGATCCACCATGACGCCTGGTCACAGACCGGGCCGCTGGGGCGTTGACCCCCGGAACCCTCTCCAGGTATAGTTATATCCCATCTTCCCCTTCATCCACTGGTCTTCTTGGCTGCACAAGTATAACTGAGCTAACACCTTCTTGTTGTCAACAAAGGCTCCACTGTACTGCTGTACTGCTCTATTTCTCCTTAATATATTATAGAAATGGTTATAACTATGATCATAATTTTTAAAGGGGTGGACCGGTAAGCCATTGGAAGACCTCGATCAGATGACCAAAAGCTACAGCTGCGGGTCATTTGACTAAGACCTGCGTCAGGAAACACTTTCCCTGTTTCCCGACGAACCTTACCTAACCTTAATATATTAAATAGTACGTCATTCTTACCGCAGAAAATAATCCATATTTATAATTCCCCTCCATTTTTTTTTTGGGGGGGAGACAGTACTCACATAAAACAGTCTACTCCATACACTACAAAACTGGCATATTTTTTTTTTCATAAGATGGCTGACGTCTGTGTGCGCGCGCGCGCCTTTATGTGTACGTGTGTTTGTCGGTGTGCGCGCTCGTGTACTCACCTAATTGTGGTTGCAGAGGTCGATTCACAGTTCCTGACCACTTCCTGGCCACTCTGAAGAAATGCTTCCTAACATCCCTATGATTCATCTGAGTCTTCAACTTGCAACTATACCCCCTTGTTGCTGTGTCCCATCTCTGGAACATTATGTCTGTCCCCTTGTCGATTCCTCTCAGTATTTTATATGTCGTTATCATGTCCTTCCCTATCTCTCCTGCCTTCCAGTGTCGTCAGGTCGATTTCCCTTAACCTCTCCTCGTAGGCCTTAGCTCCGGGACTAGTCTTTTTGCAAACCTTTGCACTTTCTCTAGTTTCTTTACGTGCTTGGCTAGGTGTGGGTTCCAAACTGATGCTGCATACTCCAATATGGGCCTAACGTACAGTGTACAGGGTCCTGAACGATTCCTTATTAAGATGTCGGAATGCTGTTCTTAGGTTTGCTAGGCGCCCGTATGCTGCATCAGTTATTTGGTTGATGTGCGCCTGAGATGTGCCTGTGCCTGGTGTTATACTTACCCCAAGATCTTTTTCCTAGATTGAGGTTTGTAGTTTCTGGCCCCCTAGACTGTACTCCGTCTGCGTTCTTCTTTGCTCTTCCCCAATCTTCATGACTTTGCACTTGGTGGGGTTGAATTACAGGAGCCAATTGCTGGACCAGGCATGCAGCCTGTCCAGATCCCTTTGTAGTTCTGCCTGTTCCTCGTCCGATTGAATTCTTCTCATCAACTTCACATCATCTGCATACAGGGACATTTCGGAGTCTATTCCTTCCGTCATGACGTTCACAAATACCAGAAACAGCACCGGTCCTAGGACTGACCCCTGTGAAACCCCACTCGTCACCGGCGCCCACTCTGACACCTCGCCACGTACCATGACTCCCTGCTGTCTTCCTGACAGGTATTCCATGATCCATTGGAGTGTCTTCCCTGTTATCCCTGCCTGGTCCCTCCAGCTTCTGCACTAATCTCTTGTGTGGAACTGTGTCAAACGCCTTCTTACAGTCCAAGAAAATGCAATCTACCCACCCCTCTCTCTCTCTCTTGTCTTACTGCTGTCACCATGCCATAGAACTCCAGTAGGTTTGTGACACAGGATTTTCCGTCCCTGAAACCGTGTTGGCCGTCGTTGATAAGCTCATTCCTTTCTAGGTGCTCCACCACTCTTCTCCTGATACTCTTCTCCATGACTTTGCATACTATACATGTCAGTGACACTGGTCTGTAGTTTAGTGCTTCATGTCTGTCGCCTTTTTTAAAAATTGGGAATACATTTGCTGTCTTCCATACCTCAGGTAGTCGCCCTGTTTCGATAGATGTGTTGAATATTGTTGTTAGTGGCACACATAGCGCCTCTGCTCCCTCTCTCAGGACCCATGGAGAAATGTTATCCGGCCCCATCGCCTTTGAGGTATCTATCTCACTCAGCAGCCTTTTCACTTCTTCCTCGGTTGCATGTGTTTGTGTCCAGCACTTGATGGTGTAACCCACCTCTCCGTCTTTCTAGGGTCCCTTCTGTCTCCTCTGTGAACACTTCTTTGAATCTCATGTTAAGTTCCTTACAAACTTCGCGGTCGTTTATTGTGATCTCTCCTCCTTCCTTCCTTAGCCTGATCACCGGGTCCTTGACTGTTGTTTTCCTCCTGATGTGGCTGTACAACAGCTTTGAGTCAGATTTGGCTTTCGCTGCTATTTCATTTCCATATTGTCGTTGGGCCTGCCTGCTTACCTGTGCATATTCATTTTTGGCTCTACGACTGCTCTCCTTATTCTCCTGGGTCCTTTGCCTTCTATACTTCTTCCATTCCCTAGCACACTTGGTTTTGGCTTCCCTGCACCTTTAAGTGAACCACGGGCTCATCCTGGCTTTTTCATTATTCCTGTTACCCTTGGGCACAAACTTCTCTTCAGCTTCCTTGCATATTGTTGTCACACATTGCATCATCTCGTTTACTGACTTCCCTGCCAGTTCTCTGTCCCACTGAACCCCGTTCAGGAAGTTCTTCATGCCCACGTAGTCCCCTTGTAGTTTGGCTTCATTCGTCTGGCCCTTCCTGCTTTCCCCTCCACTTGTAACTCTACTGTGTATTCGAAGCTTAAACCACATAATCACTGGCCCCAAAGAGTCTTTCATATGTGAAGTCCTCAATATCTGCACTACTCAAGGTGAATATTAGGTCCAGTCTCGCTGGTTCATCCTCTCCTCTCTCTCTGGTAGTGTCCCTTACATGTTAATACATGACGTTTTCCAGTACCACCTCAACCATCTTAACCCTCCACGTTTCTTGGCCCCCATGTGGCTCCAAGTTCTCCCAATCGATTTCCTTGTGGTTGAAGTCACCCATGATCAGTAGCTTTTCCCTGCTCTCATGAGCCCTTCTGGCCACTTCAGCTAGTGTCAACCATCGCTCTATTACTCTCATCACACTCTTGCTTTGGCCTCCTACTGTTCTGTGGTGGGTTATACATCGCTGCAATTACCACCTTGGGACCTCCAGACTGAAGCGTTCCTACTATGTAATCTCTTGTTTCTCCTCTGTCTCCTCTCTCCAGCTCATCAAAATCCCATCGGTTTTTGATCAGCAGTCCCACTCCTCCACCCCCTCTGTTCCCCCCTCTGTCTTTCCTCAGGATCTGTGGTGTGTGTGTGTACTCACCTATTTGTGGTGTGTGGTTGTGTGTGTACGCGTGTGTACGTGTGTGTGTACGTGGAGTGGTCAGTGGAGAACTGACTGTACATATCCGCTTACCCAGACCTCGTCCATTACTCCTCTCATCCGGGGTTCCCAGATGCTCTTACTTTATCACTACTTCCTCTTCCTACTCTTTCTCCTGCTCTTTCCCATCATCTTCCTTTTTTCCTCATTCTCCTCCACTTCCACCGCATGCTCCTATCCCCCCCGGCCATATCCTTCCCCTACTTCTCTTCATCACTCTCCTCTTTCTCCTCCTCTTCCCATTCTTTACTCTCTATTCCACGTCCTTCTTCCTTCTCTTCCAAATCTTAACTTTCCTTCAGAGGAAGCAGCCACAACTTCCTTCCCATCACCTTCACACCGTCACCTTCACACCGCCACCTTCACGCTCATTCTCTCCCTGAATTTCTTCCTTACACTCTCCCTCAATTATTCTTCTCTCTCTCTCTCTCTCTCTCTATATATATATATATATATATATATATATATATATATATATATATATATATCAATAACACTGCGACTAGCCGGGGAATCGAACCCGTGTTGTTTTAGCCCGCCTCATGGTGAGCGAAAATTCTACGACGCTCTAACCCACGGGGCCATACAATCCTACAAGAATCACGCATCCAGCAGAGCTAGGTGTTGGTGTATGTGTGTATGTATATATACATAATATCCTTCACGCTGTCCCTCACTTTCTCCTTCGCAAACTCCCTCATAATCTTTCTTACATCCTCCTTCACGTCATTCCAAACACACTCCCTCCTCTAATACCCCTCTTTCTCTTTCCCCCCTCTCTGTCTCCCTCCCCTTGAATGGGAAAGGTAATGGAAATGGAGAGAAGCAAGACAGTAAGGGAGGGAGGTAAGGGAAAGGTGTGTGAAGGGGGGAAGACAGACCAAGTCAGAGAAGCTTAACAAGTCAACAGATCTTCCTATTGACTGCTTTACTAACCTTGCCACTAGCTTCAACTACTGGCTAAGCTCAGTGTTATCTGCGGCTTCAACCACTGGCTAAGCTCAGTGTTCTCTACGGCTTCAACCACTGGCTAAGCTCAGTGTTATCTGCAGCTTCAACCACTGGCTAAGCTCAGTGTTATCTGCAGCTTAAACCACTGGCTAAGCTCAGTGTTATCTGCAGCTTAAACCACTGGCTAAGCTCAGTGTTATCTGCAGCTTAAACCACTGGCTAAGCTCAGTGTTATCTGCAGCTTCAACCACTGGCTAAGCTCAGTGTTCTCTGCGGCTTCATCCACTGGCTAAGCTCAGTGTTATCTGCGGCTTCAACCACTGGCTAAGCTCAGTGTTATCTGCGGCTTCAACCACTGGCTAAGCTCAGTGTTATCTGCGGCTTCAACCACTGGCTAAGCTCAGTGTTATCTGCGGCTTCAACCACTGGCTGAGCTCAGTGTTCTCTACGGCTTCATCCACTGGCTGAGCTCAGTGTTCTCTACGGCTTCAACCACTGGCTAAGCTCAGTGTTCTCAACGGCTTCAACCCCTGGCTAAGCTCAGTGTTCTCTACGGCTTCAACCACTGGCTAAGCTCAGTGTTCTCTACGGCTTCAACCACTGGCTAAGCTCAGTGTTCTCTACGGCTTCAACCACTGGCTAAGCTCAGTGTTCTCTACGGCTTCAACCACTGGCTAAGCTCAGTGTTCTCTACGGCTTCAACCACTGGCTAAGCTCAGTGTTCTCTACGGCTTCAACCACTGGCTAAGCTCAGTGTTCTCTGCGGCTTCAACCACTGGCTAAGCTCAGTGTTATCTGCGGCTTCAACCACTGGCTAAGCTCTGTTATCTGCGGCTTCAACCACTAGCTAAGCTCTGTTATCTGCGGCTTCAACCACTGGCTAAGCTCAGTGTTATCTGCGGCTTCAACCACTGGCTAAGCTCAGTGTTATCTGCGGCTTCAACCACTGGCTAAGCTCAGTGTTATCTGCGGCTTCAACCACTGGCTAAGTTCAGTGTTATCTGCGGCTTCAACCACTGGCTAAGCTCAGTGTTATCTGCGGCTTCAACCACTGGCTGAGCTCAGTGTTCTCTACGGCTTCATCCACTGGCTAAGCTCAGTGTTCTCTACGGCTTCAACCACTGGCTAAGCTCAGTGTTCTCTACGGCTTCAACCACTGGCTAAGCTCAGTGTTCTCTACGGCTTCAACCACTGGCTAAGCTCAGTGTTCTCAACGGCTTCAACCACTGGCTGAGCTCAGTGTTCTCTACGGCTTCATCCACTGGCTAAGCTCAGTGTTCTCTACGGCTTCAACCACTGGCTAAGCTCAGTGTTCTCAACGGCTTCAACCACTGGCTAAGCTCAGTGTTCTCTACGGCTTCAACCACTGGCTAAGCTCAGTGTTCTCTACGGCTTCAACCACTGGCTAAGCTCAGTGTTCTCTACGACTTCAACCACTGGCTAAGCTCAGTGTTCTCTACGACTTCAACCACTGGCTAAGCTCAGTGTTCTCTACGGCTTCAACCACTGGCTAAGCTCAGTGTTCTCTACGGGATGAAGTAAATCCATGTACACATAACAAACTACGACATCAATGCACTGAACAAACTTTGATGAACTTCCCATACAGGGATACAAGATTTTCAGTAAAAGTTGAGGTCTTGGTAAAAATGGTGGTAGTGTTAACGTATATGGTGATTATTAACCTAAATGAGACCACGATCAAAAAATAAAGAGGATCATTAAATCTGCACTTCCTTCTGTGCTGAGATTCGATGCACAGAAAGTTTTACATCTAGAGTTGAACACCGATCTGCAAAGCACAGGACAGGATAGTTTTGACTGGAGAAGTATAGTGATACCGTCAGCGTGTTAATGAAGATATATATGCAAAGTTAAGTAAAAGGACACAATTGCAACTAATGTGACATTTTATTGTGGCAACGTTTCGCTCTCCAGGAGCTTTCTCAAGCCGTTACAAGCGATATATGGACACAGTTGGTATATATATACTGTCAAGGTGAGGTGAAAAAACTAGTGGTGTTAGAAGTAGTAGTGATATAAGTAGTAGTAGTAGTAGTAGTAGTAGAAGTAATACAATAAGGTAGAACAATCAATATGCACATGAGTAAAAGGTGATAAAACAAATACTTGGGTAGTATAACAATAGGTTAGACAAATATTTCTGCTGGAGGTTGAAATATAGAAGGCCAGTAGGAGTGTTCCACATCTACGATGTGCTAAATTAGCAGGAGAGACTATGTGATGGTAGGGTTTACTGTTTTCAGGAGGATTCTTGCTAAGACTTCAGAGATGGTGAAGCTGCCTTTGTTTTGTTTAATTGTGTTAGAAACAGAGATAAGTGCTGATTCAAGGCATTTTCGTCTACGGAAATTAGTTTCTTTGATTACTAGTCGGGCGTCTATACCCTGTGGAGGCTGCGACAGAATTTATGTAGGAGAAACAGCAAGAAACCTCGAGACACGCATCAATGAACACATGAATGCATGCAGAAACGATAACCTGAACAACGCCTGCGTACAACACCGAAATTCAAACAATCATCTCATGAAATTCAAAGACGCCCGACTAGTAATCAAAGAAACTAATTTCCGTAGACGAAAATGCCTTGAATCAGCACTTATCTCTGTTTCTAACACAATTAAACAAAACAAAGGCAGCTTCACCATCTCTTAAGTCTTAGCAAGAATCCTCCTGAAAACAGTAAACCCTACCATCACATAGTCTCTCCTGCTAATTTAGCACATCGTAGATGTGGAACACTCCTACTGGCCTTCTATATTTCAACCTCCAGCAGAAATATTTGTCTAACCTATTGTTATACTACCCAAGTATTTGTTTTATCACCTTTTACTCATGTGCATATTGATTGTTCTACCTTATTGTATTACTTCTACTACTACTACTACTACTAATACTACTTATATCACTACTACTTCTAACACCACTAGTTTTTTCACCTCACCTTGACAGTATATATATATACCAACTGTGTCCATATATCGCTTGTAACGGCTTGAGAAAGCTCCTGGAGAGCGAAACGTTGCCACAATAAAATGTCACATTAGTTGCAATTGTGTCCTTTTACTTAACATATTGTCGGTAATTCTACCAATATTATTACATATGCAAAGTTACAGACATCTGAGGAAACGTTTCGCTCCAAGTGACTTCTTTAGTCGTAATACAGAGACAATGAGTATTTATAGCAGCAGGGGTCAGGTGACAAGCAATGAGAGGGTAGGGGAATTAGGACTGAAGAGCCAATTATGGCGAAATGTTTCCTAAACGATTGTCTTGAACTGTGCAGGTGTTATTCTCTACTCACTGTTATCATCATACCTCTCCAACCACTTGTCAGACAGCACTCGAGGTGTACATATTGTACAGAGCCCATCTTTCTCTCCTCATAAAAACAAATAACCTTAGGAACCGTTACAACTTTCTACGCGACTACATCGAGATGGTAGCAGCGAGATCAACCGTACACCACCTCACCAATGCCAAACACCCGTTCTCTCCAGCCATACTCCACTACTTCCTAGACTGCTAGGAGAAACTGCGCTCTGCAAGGATACCTTCCACAGAGCACCAGGAAACCCTCCACATTATGCCAACACAGTAAATGGAAAGACGTTGGGAGGTTATGCATCGTAATTCTTTCTTCCTTCATAGTGACACCGAAGTCGAAGAACTCAACCTTGGACTTAAGTCTGTCACCAAATCTGAAATCGACACCGTCAAAAACAACCGTACCGGGGACATCGAATTCCATAAAGGATTAATGCAAGAACTGATCACTGCAGCCATTTCTGAACCAACCAGGCCTGTCCTACCATGTAGCTATATTCGCTCACTCAAGGACTTAGCCGAAAGGACTGACATCCTCATAACCATAGCTGATTGAGGAGTTATTCTTAACCGTGCAGATTATGTCAACAAAATCTATGACCTACTAAATGAAACCAACACCTACCCGTCCATTCACTAACATCAAAAGAAGGAAACAGATTCCTTTCTGAGCAGCTCCCGTAAGATATTCAGGAAGGTGAAAAAAGTCCTTACACCTACTCCCTATCAATTCTAAGTCAGCCAGGCTATATGGGCTGCCTAAAACACAAACCCAATATCCCGCTCCGCTCTCCAACTTCAGGAATCACTGGTGTCCCTAAACAAATTAGCGGGGACATTGACAAAACATCTTTCCAATATTTTAGGTACAATCAGTCAGTCGATCCTTAAACATTCAAATGATCTAAAAAGTATCGAAGAACAATATAAAGATAAGAAACTCACAAGCTTCGACGTCACAACGCTATACACAAATGTTTCTGTTGACCTCCTGCGCCACAAGGTCACCGAAGATATGAACCATCGTATACCATGCAAAGATTTTGCTGACCTGCACAGTTCTGTGTAGGTTACAATTGGTCCAAGGGGTATAAGTATAAGCAACAGCTTGATCTTGCTATGAGTTCACCCATTAGCTAAGGCCTAACTAATTTGAATATGGTGAATATCGAAATCAATCACATACTGCCAATCACCCCAACTCAAGTCATTTGGTTGCGCTACGTCAATGATATTTTGATAGTTTTGCCCACATTCCTCGACGTGCAGTGCATCCTCAACACCAACAGTTTGCAGTCGACCATAAAATTCACTTGAAGAGATAGACAACCAGTTTCCATTTCTAGACGTGCTATTCCACAAAGGATACGAAAACCTACTTACAAGAACGACTTTATTGATTTTTATTCCCATCATGATATAACTAAAAGAAGCGCCATGATACAATTCTTTCTAAGAGCATACAGGATATGAAGCCCACAGTTCCTCGAAGAGGCATGCGAATTCATTACACAGTCTTGCAAACTACTGCATTTCCTCTTCACTTCATCGCCATCTGCAGACAACAGCACGCACTCTCAACAGGAACAACGTCGACGCAACAGATAAAAAACAGCCAAATATATTGTTAGCAATGTTGCATCAAACTTATTTCTGACAATGAGAGACAGTCAGTTTAAAATAGCTATTAACTCTTCGACCAATATCAGAGATTTACTAAGGAAAAGAAACTGACACCAAACCCACCAGTGCAGGAGTCTACGTCATACCTTGTGCAGGTTGTGATAAGTATGTGGGCAAAACAGCAAAATCCCTGGAAATAAGAATAAGTGAACATAAAAAAGTGTGCATCTGCAACATCCAACAGACCCACGTCATGAAATTCGGAGATAATAAACTAATTATACATGAAAATGGACTACGTCGTCGAGTGATTAGAGGCCACCATGATAACAGTAACCAGCGCCATTCACAAAAAAAAAAGTTTCTATAGTATTCCCAAAGTCGTGGCAAACAACTTACCTCTCAACCTGGACACTACCATTAGATGACACCCGCCAGCAACGCCACGTCTCCACCAGGGATCACTTTAATATATTACTCCACCGTCCTTCTCAACCGTTACCAATCTCATCTCAGCTTACCACTTGGCTCCCGCAACGTAGTTGTCTTTGTATCATGTTCTCTCTAAAGCTCATGAAGCACAGACTAGTAAGATAAACTAATTTCGAAAATATTATTTGGCTGGCCCTTAGTATGGAGAGCAGCCTAATACATTACTGATATGAGCGAAATATTATTACAACCATAGGTGATAGGTGAAAGTTGAAGGTGAAAGGTGACCTGGGGAGAATATAAATATATTTTGTCTAGAGGAGCTGAGAAAATTTTAAATATTAGTTTTCACTTCATACAAAACAAATGAGTACCAACAACAGAAGCGCAAACTGGGAAAGATACAGTGAAGCATTACTACTGTAAAGTGAACTTTTGTATACAATCACAAACATTTAATGGAAATGTGAAGTAGATACATTTAGACGATTCAGGGATCATTGCCGCCCCCCCCCCCCGGCTCAATGCTAGACAAAACCTGAGTGATAGACTGATCAATCAGGTTGCTGATGCTGATCGCACGCAATCCAACGTAGGCACCACAACTCGGCTTATCAAGGACTAACATGAACTCATCAAGTTCCATCTTCATGATAGCGCTAACGATGTTAATAATTTCCCTTGTATACGAGAGAAGAGTTGAAAATCTTTGGACCCTTTACACTTAGTGACTCTTGTCTCCTAGTACATACTCATAGCACCCATGATTTTCATCAGGGGCATTATGTAATCTCCCGAACCCCTTCCTTTCGAAGGGAGAAATTTACGGTTCACCTTCCCTTGGTAGAAGACGGCTTGCGTGTTAATTTTTTTTAGAGCACTTTCCACGAGCGTCAAGCGTTCCAAATAATTGAGGTGCGTCATTGAATATAAAAGGACAAAAACGGTTCTCTGTGAATTCTCCAGATGTGAGATTTCGGCTGCTGAAAGCGAGGCTGTTTAATACACAGCCATCGTCAAGTATAGAGCGATAAAAAATGACAAAGAAAATTATCATTGGGATGGCATTGCGTTATCCAGCCTATCATTAAGTATCTTCGAAAGGGCACCCAAGATGGTTGACAAAAATTTTAAGCATCCCCAAAGGAGTACCTTAATTAAAGTGGCAGATAATCTTTTATTATTTTCTCTTAAGTTTTTAATTTATAACTTTATAAAGTACCATTCGATCGGCTTCAAATTTCAGCGCTAGTTTACCGAAACTAAGGAAAGGTTCACGCATATATTAGTATGTGCGGGTGCCCTCTGCTCAATCTTCTTATATACACCATTCCTGGGTTTTGGAATCGGTGCGATAATCTGAGAAACTCTCTGGTGGTCTGCTTCAAGCTTTCAACACTGGTGTATCCTAACTAAAAGAAGATTTTGATTGTTACTGAGGAGTGTAGGTGCCAATTTCTCAATTTATTTTTAAAACTGTGTGGTATTTTTTCCGTGAAATAATTCAAGTTCGCCTCTCCTTAGCGGATTGTACAGATATAATGATGTCCTATAATTTTAGGCTATATAAATGAAAGTTCGTCAATTGACTGTCATAGTTAATGAACTTTAAATTGTTAGATTCAAAACAATAATTGGAGAATGCATCTTCTAATGGGCTTCAAACTGTTAATTATGATACACTGCTAAAACGAAAGTTCACACAGATTTTGAGCTTCGTAATTTTCAATTTGCCAATTTTATTAAACATTGTTTTCTATGCAATAACTGAAGAATGTCTCTACTGATTGGCTTCAAACCCTAAAACCTAGTGAATCTTAATTAGGGAAATGTTTTAACTGATCTTTAAGCCAATTCACTAATTATATTGAAGAAACTGCGAAAGCTCAATGGCTTTCATGCCATAATTTTTGAATGCGTCATTCAACTGGTTTCAGACACTGTGTATCCGGACTGTTAGTGGACTGTGCAGGCTTCAGTCTGCAAAATTTTATTTCAGAACTCAGTTGTCTATTTGGTAGCTCGAAAGATATATACAAATTTCAGTTTCTTAAACAATTCCAATTATATTTTATTATTAGCTTGTAGAACTTGAAAATAAATATATATATATGAGAAAAGAAAACGACGAAATATTGAATACTCGTATTTTTATGGAATTTTTAAATTTTATAATTTTAGAGATATTAAATATATTTCCATACGGTCTTATAGTAGAGTCGTTCATGTACTCAGGTACATGTTAGGTAAAAGAACACAAGTGCGACTAATGTGACATATTTAGTTGCACTTGTGTTCTTTTACCTAACATATTGTCGGTAATTCTACTAACATTAACGTATGCTAGAGAACCCAGTTAGGAAGTATCACTGTCCAGTAGTTTACTGCAGGTAAGCCGGTGGTCGTTGCTGCCACCGCCCACCATAGTGCGGGTAGTGCCAACACCAATGTATTTACTGCTAGATAAACTGGGGCAGCAGGTGTAAGATGATCTGCCCGTTCGTCTCACCTCGGCCAGGTATTGAACCCGGGTCCTTTACTTACTGACTGTAGTAAATATGATTTTTGTCCAAGAAGAAGGGTTGAATTTAAGATCTTTTCTAGCATGGGACAGTAAGCCTACAGCAGTGCTCCTCTATTCTAATGCTCTCATGTGAGTGCGGTCAATATTTATTTATATAATGAACCTGTGTTGTGAAAGTTTGAAGTACAAGACACACTGAACTAAGTGAAGTTACCTGTGAAGTTCACTGATGATCATAAATAAAAACTTCAATTTATGGGTAAACTAGATATAAATGTTTAGAGCGTTGTGCGCGCGCGCGCGCTTACATACCTAACACCTTATCTTGGGCAAGCGTACCAATCTATATTTTTCCGCAAAAAATTGACATTTTGGCACTAACAAATGGAATGTATCACTTGTTGCCGGAGAAGCCTCAGGTTGTTGCTGGAGAAGCCTCAGGTTGTTGCCGGAGAAGCCTCAGGTTGTTGCCGGAGAAGCCTCAGGTAAAAAGTAATATAAACTTTTGAAATTGAAATAGTAATAGCATGACGGGAGGAAGCAGATAATACCTCAATAGTATTTCAGTGTCTTGTTGGCTTCTCTAGTCGTCATTATTGTTCATAGGAAGGCGCTCAACAAGTAGGCTTCGTACATCGTCATTATTGTTCATAGGAAGGCGCTCAACAAGTAGGCTTCGTACATCGTCATTATTGTTCATAGGAAGGCGCTCAACAAGTAGGCTTCGTTCATCGTCATTATTGTTCATAGGAAGGCGCTCAACAAGTAGGCTTCATACATCGTCATTATTGTTCATAGGAAGGCGCTCAACAAGTAGGCTTCATACATCGTCATTATTGTTCATAGGAAGGCGCTCAACAAGTAGGCTTCATACATCGTCATTATTGTTCATAGGAAGGCTCTCAACAAGTAGGCTTCGTACATCGTCATTATTGTTCATAGGAAGGCGCTCAACAAGTAGGCTTCGTACATCGTCATTATTGTTCATAGGAAGGCGCTCAACAAGTAGGCTTCGTACATCGTCATTATTGTTCATAGGAAGGCGCTCAACAAGTAGGCTTCATACATCGTCATTATTGTTCATAGGAAGGCGCTCAACAAGTAGGCTTCATACATGGTCATTATTGTTCATAGGAAGGCGCTCAACAAGTAGGCTTCATACATGGTCATTATTGTTCATAGGAAGGCGCTCAACAAGTAGGCTTCATACATGGTCATTATTGTTCATAGGAAGGCGCTCAACAAGTAGGCTTCATACATGGTCATTATTGTTCATAGAAAGGCGCTCAACAAGTAGGCTTCGTACATCTCCTGGGATATGAGATGACTGACAGCCCTTGTATCCACTTATAAAAAAAACTATTTGAACGAAGAGAAAGTTTCCAGGAGATAAGTGGACTAGTACTTGCTAGAAATGCTTGATCAACCAGGCTATGACGGGCGTGGCCTCAAACCTTCCGGTAAAATACTCCAGTTTTGAAAGTTTAAAGCCAGTTAGACGAGGGATTCTCTAGGTATCACACAGATATCAATATCCCCAAAAGGCTCTAGCATTTTAAGTTTGAAGAAGGTAATAAGCATTCAGCGTTGAAGATTTGAATGCCATCAGATGATGATAATGTTTTCTTCTCCACCATAGGAAAGAATCTAGCGAGTAAAATCCCAAGCTCAAACACCCGTCCAACAGACTACCTCACAAATACCTACCCTAATACGCTATTCCTAGCTCCTACCAACCCAATTGAAGTCTCGCTCATAATCAACACCCTTAAAAACAAGGCAGGAGACATAAACAGCTTACCAACTTTTATGTACAAAAAAGCTTCACAGGTACTGTCACCAATTATAGCAACGCTATTCAATAAATTCATTGAAGCCTCTACCTTTCCATCAATTCTCAAAATAGCTAGGGTCACCCCGATCCACAAAGGAGGTGATCAAACAGACCTGAATAATTATAGACCAATTTCTAATTTACCATTGCTTTCTAAAATCTTCGAAAAATTAATTCATAGACAAATCTATTCCTACCTCGTCTCGCACAATGTACTCAACCCCTGTCAATTTGGATTAAGGACAAACAAGAGCACAAACGATGCTATTATGCACATGTTGGAGTTAATATATACCGTACTTGAAAAGAAAGAAGTCCCACTGGGAATCTTCATTGATCTACGCAAAGCTTTTGATACAGTCGACCATGATTTACTGCTCACAAAATTAGCACACTATGGTATAAGGGGGCACCCACTCAACTACCTAAAGTCATACCTCACCAACAGAAGCCAATACGTGTACACAAATGGAGCGAACTCTTCCACACAACAAATTACAGTCGGAGTCCCTCAAGGAAGTGTCCTGGGGCCACTCCTATTCCTCATTTACATAAATGACCTACCGAATGCATCACAACTACTCAAACCCATTTTATTTGCAGATGACACAACATATGTCTTCTCTCACCCAAATCCAGTTATACTGGCCAACACTGTTAATGCCGAATTACAGAAAATATCAACATGGATGACGACTAACAAGCTTACTCTCAATACTGACAAGACCTACTTCATACAGTTTGGAAGCAAAGCCACAAATGTTCCACTTAACATAACGCTCAATGGCACACCCATCACAAGACTCACAGAGGGAAAATTCCTAGGAATCCACCTTGACAGTAGCCTTAAATTCCAAACACACATACAACAAATTTCCAAGAAAATCTCGAAGACAGTAGGCATATTATCAAAGATACGCTATTATGTACCACAATCAGCTCTCCTTGCACTATATCATTCACTTATCTACCCGTATCTCACCTATGGAATCTGTGCATGGGGATCAACAACATTAAATCACTTTAGACCACTCATAACAACAAAAGGCCGCAGTCAGAATGATAACAAATTCCCACTCTAGACAGCATACTCCACCAATATTCAAAAGTCTAAAACTACTCACCGTAAAGAA
This sequence comes from Cherax destructor, assembly GCA_009830355.1. Classification (NCBI taxonomy): domain Eukaryota; kingdom Metazoa; phylum Arthropoda; class Malacostraca; order Decapoda; family Parastacidae; genus Cherax; species Cherax destructor. Next base: position 86,007 of record WNWK01005147.1, on the reverse strand, counting down.
CATTCATACTTACTCTTGTGCCTACTACATATATAAAACCTTACACTCTAATATAAACCCTCCGCTCAAAATTCTCCTCACCAACTTTAATAGGACCCATGACCACAACACAAGACACAGATCACTTTTTGATATACCCCGTGTTCATATCAACCTATGTAAAAATTCTATGCACATAAAGGGCCCCAGAATCTGGAATTCATTACCAGTAAATATTAAGATAATCTTGTCTGAAAATCAATTTAAGACAACTCAAAAACCACCTACTCACCCAAAAGTAAATGATCATACTATAAACTACTTTGAAAAATGCTCATTATTACTTTCCTATATGATAATCTCAATTTTTAATATGTTACTATTATGTTACCCCCTACTCAATCAAAACTAAATACTCATATTATAAGTTAATGTAAAAAATGCTCAATGTTATTTTCCTTAAGATAATCTCAATTCCATATTACCATTCGAGAATCTTAACACCTGTAACAATCTAATATCATCATATAATAATTTAAACAGTACAATTTCATCATATTGTAATTTTGAAAACAATTTTTAACTAGAATAAACTCAATAAATTTCTCTAATATTAAGTACATAGTCTTTAAGTTACTAGATTAAGCTGCCCCTAATGCCATGGCATGTCAGTGGCTCTCCTTGCACTCAATTTACATTGTAATCACCAATACCTATGTAATCTGCAATCTGCAAAGAAATAAAATTTACTTTACTTCTCCAGTGAAATTGACAAATTTGCACCAACTTAGTCTAAAATCAATCCATCTCTTTTCTTTGTAAGATTCATTAGACTTGATGGTTTAAAGTCGATCAGACGAGGCATTCTTCAGTTTTTGCGCAAAAAACAATTTAATAAAAAAATGCAAATTAAAATTTGTTCAATTCAAAATCAGTGCGAAGCCTTTTTTGAGAAAAACTCCCCAGCGCTACAAGTTTGAAGTCTGTCAGAAGAAGCATTCTCCAGTGCCAATTTTTTTAACTATGTAAATAAACTGGCAAAATTGCACCTACGCAGTATAAACCCAAAAGGTGTCATATTTTTTTAATAACATAATTCAGACATTAAACACTGAAGGCGTTCCGAAGCTGTATAATATTTTTTTTTTTAAGTAAAATTTTCTACTACACTATTTAAAGAGAGAATATATTTTTAAACACTCTTAATAACTATCCGAACCTAAGCAGGATACATCAGTTTTGAAAGTTTGAAGCCGATCAGAAGAACCTTTCTCAAGTTATTTCACAGTAAGCAAAATTAGGACTGGCTTTTATAAAACTATAGCTCTTAATTATAATAATAATTTTATAAAAGTAACAAAAGGGCACTTGTCCATCCATATAGTTCCAACAACTTTTATCCAGCTATAATTCCCCCACTTTCAGATGTTGTCTAAAGTTATAAACGAGGAAGAAGAAAACTGTACCTGAATATTAATATGTTGTAATGAGGAATATCCCAGAGTACCCACATAAATCCTAAGCCTCATTTCATCGAGTAACTAATAACTTAGACTAGTACATGCATAGTATCATAAATGTATATCCGACACAGTGAACAACTCATCTGTTTAATATTCCAAGATATAACCCACAGTTTCAATTAAAAACTAAGTAAAATAACGAACATATGCACCATTATTTATTCAATAACTGTCTTACCAGGAGCGTCTGGTTATCACAGCTCAGATGACCCTCTGAACTGCGACATCCCCATCCTTCCTACAAAGTGCTATTACAATTATAACTAGGCGTCATACAGCCTAGTTATACACCCACTAGCGTCATACAGCCTAGTTATACACCAACTAGCGTATACAGCCTTCAAAGTGCTAAAACGCTAAATCCAAATGGATTTAGCGTTTTATTTATGAACAATAAAATCGCTTGTAACTAAATATTAACGTAGCCTGGTAGGTAACTCACTCGCTACACACGCTGAGTGTCCGTGGTTCGATCCCCGTGGGCGTGTTTCCTTACACCTGTTATCCCGTTCACATAGCAAGCAAGTAGGTGTCCCGTTCACCTAGCAAGCAAGTAGGTGTCCCGTTCACCTAGCAAGCAAGTAGGTGTCCCGTTCACCTAGCAAGCTTTATCAAGCAGAGCTTGATAAAGCTCCTGGAGAGCGAAACGTTGCCACAGTAAAATGTCACATTAGTTGCACTTGTGTCCTTTTACCTAACAAGCAAGTAGTTACTTGGGTGTTAGTGGACTGGTATGGGTCGCATCCCGGGGGACAAGATTGAGGACCCCAATGGAAATAAGACAGACTGACCCTCGATGACGCACTGCCTTTCTTGGGTTATCCTGGGTGGCTGACCCTCCGGGGTAAAAATCCGAACAAAATCTTATCTCTCATCTTAACAAATAATCCAACTGTTAATGGGAAATCTCATACTGACTATCCGCTCCACATACGTGAGTATTATTGTACTCGCTGGCGGCCTCCGTCTATTTGTGTGGGTGTTGCTATTGTTGCATCCTTCATCATAAATCACCTGAGATGGGTATCTTTAACTCCATGGTAGAGGCGCGGCAAAAAGCATCCGATGACTTCCATACCAGTGCAACAGCAGCTAGTGTCTATTAACACATTCACATATGGTAGACGTTGGCCCCATGACAGAGCATGGCATGGTAAAACGACCGCTGCCTTACTGGTCTGACTCTCCTAAACATTTCTTTTCTCTTTAACAACATTCTGGAAAAGACTACGAAAAATCTCCCTTCTATGAAGGAAGCTTCAGTCTTGCGGTTCACCCATGTTACACATCTGGTGTTTTCAGTCAAAGCAAAATACTAGGGATGGTTAAAAAGATGAGTTATAAACTGCCAGATTACAACACACGCTCGCTATTAGAAACTCTTCTCCGGTTACAGAGTCGCCTGCATAATATCTTAACTAAACAGTTTAATTCCTTGAAATGGCCTGCGCTTCTCTGCTTAAAATGTAAAGTTAGTTCTTTGAATTATGTAAGGCAACATTATTTAATTGGTAACTGTGTGTATTTTTAGGTAAACTTGCAGTTAATGAAACCTTCACTAATCAAGTTCTATCGGCTGTAATTGTAAAATATGTACATATCACGTTACGTTTACGTTGATGTGATTGATACTGGAGTTAAGCATCGATCACATGAAGACAACCTCTTCTTACCCAGGGAGGCATCGAGAAGCATTGATCACATGAAGACAACCTCTTCTTACCCAGGGAGGCATCGAGAAACATCGATCACATGAAAACAACCTCTTCTTACCCAGGGAGGCATCGAGAAACATCGATCACATGAAGACAACCTCTTCTTACCCAGGGAGGCATCGAGAAGCATCGATCACATGAAGACAACCTCTTCTTACCCAGGGAGGCATCGAGAAGCCTCAAGCTTTTTATTCTTGACATGTCTGTGTGAACATGAATTTTACCGATTTCAAACATCTTTACAGAATGTATAAATATTTTATACATGATAAGAATGATCGATCAAGTACACACTGGGGCCATGCAGCCCCTGGGGAGTAGAAGGTTATCAAGTTCAACCAATGAAGGAGACGGTGGTTGTGGCATCTTGGACTTAAGACACACTTCCCCACCCTACAGCCTGGAAGAACATCGCTGAACAGACTACCGATACCAATAAAACAGGGAGAGACTCGTAATGCATGGAACTGTACCTGTCCTCCTCTCCCTTCAATACGACATGATTGCTTTCCTTACCCTTCCCTTGCGGGTTTGGCGCTTTTCGCTAAATATAAAAGCCGCAATAAAAAGACAGTTTTCCAAAAATAGCTGAGTGGAGCAGTAGTAGAGACGTCCATCGCAACAGTGTCAGGAAATACTGGTAGCAACGTGACAGTGTAAGAGACAGCGCGCCCACACCTGCCTGTGTCTAACATCATCACTTCAACCTGAGACATTCACTCAATGCTCTGACGATTTATATTTGTTTCCCCAGAGAAAGAAAAACTGAAAGAAGGACTTTCATCTTAAATGATTTTCAGTTTTTAACGAACTGCTTCTGGATTTTCATTCATATATTATTCTCATTCATGAATTATTTTCACTGACGCATAATTTTAACAATACTATCATCGCTACCAGTCATGCTGCCTTTATTATCACACTGGCTTTAAATGTAATAAAAAGTGTGTACTCATCTAGTTGTGCTCACCTATTATGGTTGCAGGCGTCGAGTCATAGCTCCTGTATTAACAAGGGATTCCTTGTTTGCCAGAACCAAGTCAAGTAGGTTATTTCCCCTTGTAGGTTCTGTCACGAACTGCTTCAAAAAACAATCCTGAACTACTTCTAAAATGTCGTTAGATTCTAAATTCCCTGGCCGCTACTGGGTCGCTCTTCCCGCTCCATGAGCTTTATCATACCTCTTCTTAAAGCTATGAATGGATCCTGCCTCCACTACATCGCTTCATAAACTATTCCACTTCCTGACAACTCTGTGACTGAAGAAATATTTCCGAACATCCCTGTGATTCATCTGAGTCTTCAACTTCCAATTGTGACCCCTTGTTGCTGTGTCCCATCTCTGGAACATCCTGTCTGTCCACCTTGTCAATTCCTCTCAGTATTTTATATGTCGTTATCATGACCTCCCTATCTCTCCTGTCCTCCAGTGTCGTCAGGTCGATTTCCCTTAACCTCTAATCGTAGGACATACCCCTTAGCTCCGGGACTAGTCTTGTTGCAACCTTTACACTTTCTCTAGTTTCTTTATGTGCTTGGCTAGGTGTGGGTTCCAATCTGGGGCTGCATACTCCAGTATGGGCCTAACGTACACAGTGTACAGGGTTCTGAACGATTCCTTATTAAGATGTCGAAATGCTGTTCTTAGGTTTGCTAGGCGCCCGTATGCTGCAGCAGTTATTTGGTTGATGTGCGCCTCAGGAGATGTGCCTGGTGTTACACTCACCCCCAAGATATTTTTCCTTAAGTGAGGTTTGTAGTCTATGGCCCCCTAGACTGTACTCCGTCTGCGGTCTTCTTTGCCCTTCCCCAATCTTCATGACTTTGCACTTGGTTGGGTTGAACTCCAGGAGCCAATTTCTGGACCAGTCCTGCAGCCTGTCCAGATCCCTTTGTAGTTCTGCCTGGTCCTCGTCCGATTGAATTCTTCTCATCAACTTCACATCATCTGCAAACAGGGACACTTCGGAGGCTATTCTTTCCGTCATGTCGTTCACAAATACAAGAAACAGCACCGGTCCTAGGACTGACCCCTGTGGAACCCCACTCGTCACAGGCGCCCACTCTGGCACCTCGCCACAAACCATGACTCGCTGCTGTCTTCCTGGTAGGTATTCCCTGATCCATTGGAGTGCCTTCCCTGTCATCCCTGCCTTCTTACAGTCCACCCCTCTCTCTCTTGTCTTACTGCTGTCACCCTGTCATAGAACTCCAGTAGGTTTGTGTGACAGAATTTCCCGTCACTGAAACCGTGTTGGCTGTCGTTGATAAGCTCATTCCTTTCTAGGTGTTCCACCACTCTTCTCCTGATAATCTTCTCCATGACTTTGCATACTATACATGTCAGTGACACTGGTCTGTAGTTTAGTGTTTCATGTCTGTCTCCTTTTTTTTAAAAATTGGGACTACATTTCCTGTCGTCCATACCTCAGGTAGTCTCCCTGTTTTGATAGATGTGTTGAATATTGTTGTTAGAGGTACACATAGCACCTCAGCTCCCTCTCTCAGGACTCATGGAGATGTGATCCGGCCCCGTCGCCTTTGAGGTATCTAACTCACTCAGCAGCCTCTTCACTTCTTCCTCGGTTGCATGTATTGTGTCCAACACTTGGTGGTGTACCCCACCTCTCCGTCTTTCTGGAGTCCCTTCTGTCTCCTCGGTGAACACTTCTTTGAATCTCATGTTGAGTTCCTCACACACTTCGCAGTCATTTCTTGTGATCTCTCCTCCTTCCTTCCTTAGCCTGATCACCTGGTCCTTAACTGTTGTTTTCCTCCTGATGTGGCTGTACAACAGCTTCAAGTCAGATTTGGCTTTCCCTGCTATGTCATTCTCGTACTGTCGTTGGGCCTCCCTTCTTACCTGGCTCTACGACTGCTTCCAGTTCTCTGTTCCACTGAACCCCTTTTAGGAAGTTCTTCATGCCTGCATAGTCCCCTTTCTTGTAGTTTGGCTTCATTCTTCTGGCCCTATCTGCTTCCCCCTCCACATGATCACTGGCCCCCGAGGGGTCTTTCATATGTGATGTCCTCAATATCTGCACTACTCAAGGTGAATACTACGTCCAGTCTCACTGGTTCCATCCTCTCCTCTCTCTCTCTGGTAGTGTCCCTTACATGTTGGTACATGACGTTTTCCAGTACCACCTCCATCATCTTAGCCCTCCATGTTTCTTGGCCCCCATGTGGCTAAAAGGTCTCCCAATCGATTTCCTTGTGGTTGAAGTCACCCATGATCAGTAGCTTTGCCCTGCTCGCATGAGCCCTTCTGGCTACTTCACCAGTGTGTCAACCTTCGCTTTATTACCCTCATCATACTCTTCCCTTGGCGGCCTGCTGTTCTGTGGTGGTTATACATCACTGCAATTACCACCTTGGGACCTCCAGACTTAAGCATTCCTACTATGTAATCTCTTGCTTCCACTGTCTCCTCTCTCCAGCTCAAAAATCCCATCGGTTTTTGATAAGCAGTGCCACTCCTCCACCCCCTCTGTTCCCTCTGTCTTTCCTCAGGATCTGATATCCCATTGGAAAGATGGCATCTGTTATCATACCTGTGAGCTTTATTTATGTGAGAGCTATTATGTCCGGTGATGCCTCTGACTCTTTTGTGCCACTCCTCCCACTTATTTGTTATTCCATCAGCGTTGGTGTACCATACCTTTAGTTTCCTCTCCAACACTGTGTTTTGGGGGGTCTGTGAGGGTGGGGGACCTGGCGATGTACTGTGGGATTCTATAGTGGAGTGTTGGGTGGGAGCTGTGAGTGTGGGTTGTGGTTTGTGTTGGGATAGTGTGCTTGGTTGTTGGGTTTTGGGGATGGTTCTGTGTGTGCTTGCTCTTGTTGCTCTGCCCTACTCTGGTTGTCCTCTGCTGATTCTGTCCTTGTCTCTCCTCCTAGCTCCTTTTGCCTTTGTGTCCTCTCCCTCAGCTGCTGTGTTTCTGTTTTTGTTCTGTCTTGGTCTAGGAACACCCTCTTGTATTTTTCCGTTTCCTTCAACCGTGGTTTCTCTTGGAGGATCCTGTCCCACACTGTTTCAACTTCCAACTGTGACCCCTTGTTGCTGTGTCCCACCTCTGAAACATTCTGTCTCTGTCCACCTTGTCGATTCCTCTCAGTATTTTGTATGTCGTTATCATATCCCCTCTATCTCTCCTCTCTTCCAGTGTCGTCAGGTCGATTTCCTGTAACATCTCCTCGTAGGACATACCCCTTAGCTCCGGGACTAAACTGGTGCTGCATACTCCAGTATGGGCCTAACGTACACAGTGTACAGGGTCCTGAATGACTAATTATTAAGATGTCGGAATGCTGTTCTTAGGTTTGCTAGGCGTCCGTATGCTGCAGCAGTTATTTGGTTGATGTGCACCTCAGGAGATGTGCCCGGTGTTATACTCACCCCAAGATCCTTTTCCTTGAGTGAGGTTTGTAAGCTCTGGCCCCGAGACTGTACTCTGTGTGTACTCACCTCACCTAGTTGTGGTTGCAGGGGTCGAGACATAGCTCCTGGCCAGTCGATAAGGCTCATGGAGCAGGGAGAGTGTGGACCTAGTAGCGACCAGTGAAGCGGGGCCAGGAGCTGTGAATCGACCCCTGCACCACAAATAGGTGAGCCTCGCCGTGACACAATCTAGTGGACGTTTTATGCTGACCATTTACATGGCTTTCTAATGGGAACATATCATAGTGTCTGATACTACTGCTCTCAGGATAGTTTTAACAATATTATTATAATCCAAAAGAAGCTCTAAACCTGCAAGGGGCATACAGTGCAGCAGGGCAGGGAAGGGTGCAGGGGTATTGGGTAGCAAGAGGAAGGATTATTATTAGGTCATGGAGTGCTGCGGGGCAGTGAATAGTGCAGGGATAGAGGGTAGCAAGAGATTGAGGTATAAAGGGCTGTGAGGAGTGCTAGAGGCATCATCATTATCATCAGAGTTTGTGCAGTAAATCAGTTGCTGTCAAAAAGTCAGTTAGAGAGTCTGGGTTAAAGGAGGGACCATCAGCAAGAAGGGAAGGTAAAGTAAGGGCAGTAGAGCGGAGACGAGATTGGAGGTAAATTCTGTGTGCTCGTTGATAGAGTGGACAGTCCAACAGAATATGGCTAACAGAAACTGGAACCTGACAATACTCACAGAGTGGAACAGGGCGCCTCTCCATGACAGGCGCCCTGAAACCTATACTTAGTTTAATAAGAGAATGTAGTTTGTTATGTAGCAAATCAGACCAACGTTGTCGGTAATGGGTGCTAAGATGGGTAGCAATTATAGCAAAATAGTCTGTATGAAACTGGGAGGTCATGTACTGCTGATTGTGCAGCAGTGTCTGCTTGTTCATTGCCCTGTACATCAACATGACCGGAGACCCAACAAAAAACAATATCTCTGTGCTTGCTAGAGATACGGCATAACCAAAGCTGTATACGAAGAACCAGGGGATGAGATGTATCAAATTTTGTTATAGCCTGTAAATTTAGCACTAAGGGAGTCTGAAACGACCACAAATGCTGACACAGCCATAGATGCAATATGAACAAGTGCTACGAGAATGGCATACAATTCAGACATAAAAATGCTAGCCGAGGATAATGACCTCGCACGACGCTGTCCCGAAACACAGCTGCGACTCCGACACAGTCAGAAGACTTATAACCATCGGTGTACACTGCGATGGCATGAGAATGAGAGCGGAAGTGGTTAAGAGAAAAAGAGCAAGAAGCCAGCGTAGGCAGTTGGGCTTTCGCGCATGGCAGTGGTAAACAACAGACACGAACTGTCGGAACTTCCCAAAAGGGTAGGGAAAGTGAGATGCTACATGAACATAGACAGGTGGTAACTGAAGAGAAGACAAGAGCGAATGTAGGCGATGAGAAAAGGGATGGAATAAACAGGGACCACAAATAAATAACGTCTACTAACATCAGTGACTATCCTATATGTGGAAGGACTACGGAGGTCATCATGAGAGCGAACATAATAGCGAAGGCAATGAGCATCACGGCGATTAGTCAAGGATGGAATATTCGCCTCTGCATAGAGGCTTTCAACTGGTGAAGAGCGAAAAGCACCGAGGCATAAACATAATCCCTGGTGATAGATGGGATTAAGGCTAGAGAGAGTTGCTGGAGTTGCCGCTCAATATATCTGGTCACCATAATCGAGTTTCGATCAAATTAGGGCTGAATGTAGTCGAAGGAGAGTTCTACAGTCAGCCCCCCCCCCCCATGAAAGATGAGCGAAGGTTTTAAGGAGGTTCAGCAAGCTATGACAAGTTGCCTTCAGAGAGGTAATGTGAGGTTTGCAGGATAACCGACGGTCAAACAGAAGGCTGAGAAACCGGACCCTATCACGTTCTGGGATACGCGAGCCATATAGATACAATGGATGATCAGAGACGACAGAACGTCGAGTGTAATTAATTTGGTGAGTTTTAGTACTAGAAAATTTAAACCCATGAGCAGTGGCCCAATTGGAAACACGGTTGACCGCATGCTGGAGACAAACTGCAATGAGGTGACAGTAAGGGCCTGCACAAGCTATAGCAAAGTCATCAACATAGAGTGATGACCATATATTAGATGAAAGAATAGATGCCAGATCCTTTATAGCAAGAAGAAAAAGTGTTGTACTCAGAACACATCCCTGGGGGACACCTTCAGCTTGGACAAAGTCCAGGGAAAGCATATTATTAACCCGAACACGGAAATGTCTCTCAGTTAAGAAGTTCTTAAGGAAAAATGGTAGATTGCCTTGGAGGCCTAAGGAGTGGGCCTGGGCCAAGATGTTATACCTCCAAGTTGCGTCATATGCCTTCTCAAAGTCAAAAAAGATAGCGACAACTGAGTGGTTATTGGCAAAGGCATTACGAACATATGTATCCAAGCGTAGTAAGGGGTCAATGGTAGAACGGCCCTTACAAAAGCCATATTGACTAGTGGAGAGACTATTGTGTGTCTCTAAATACCACATCAAACGTCTATTTACCAGATGTTCCATCACCTTGCAAACTGCACTGGTAAGAGTAATGGGACGATAGTGGGAGGCATCATGTCCCGTAGTACCCGGTTTGCAGAAAGGGCACATTTCCACAGCTGGAGAAGAACTTCTTGCGACCAAATAAGATTGAAGAGTCGTAAGAGGACAGCAAGGGCTGACTGATGTAAATGCTGTAGCATACGAATATGAATGCCGTCAGGCCCAGCCGATGATCGGCAAGCGGAGAGTGTTGCCTCCAGTTCCAGAAGTGTAAAAGGCACATTATAAGATTCTTCTCTGATAGAAGAAAAGTTTAAGGGCTCTTACTCTCTGGTAAACTTGGAGGAAAGAAACGAGGGGCATAGATGGAGCCCCTGAGAGATACGGACAAGATGATTACCAATTTCGGTGGCAACGCCAAGAGGGTTTGCTACAGTGACAACCCAAAGAAAGAGAGCCGGGTCACGAGAGTATTTACCACTCTGTTTCCGTACCTTTTTTCCAGACTGCACTCATAGAGGAAGCTGAAGTGTCGGTAGAAACATAATCCCGCCAGCAAGTGCGTTTAGTGTCACAGATGACACAGCGAGTGACTGCTCTCTTCTGCTTAAAATCAAGAAGTCGCTCTGTGGATCTATTGTACCGATACCTGCCCCAAGCAGCGAATTTCAAACGTACTGCCCGAACACTAGTGAAGCTGCTGTTAAAACTGAGGTCAAGAAGAGGCGTAAAAGCTCATCAATGGAGGACGAAGAAGAATCTTTACTAAAAGCAGTTTGACGCGAGTAAAGGTCCCAATTCGCTCGGTCAAATTGCCAGCGTGGGCTATAAGGAGGTGGTGAATACGAATGAGAAGTAAGGATGATTGGAAAATGATCACTGTCATGCAAGTCCAGAAGGACAGACCAGGTAAAGTCTTGAACAGTTGAGGAAGAGCAAACCGAGAAATCGATGCAAGAGAGAGAATGAGTATGAGGATCAAAATGGGTGGAAGTACCCATATTTAAAACATGGATGCAAAGAGAAGTGAGAAAAGCCTCCAACTGAATGTCACAGGAGTAACAGTGAGGACCCTTTCCCCAAAGAAAATGGTGAGCATTAAATTCGCCAAGTAACAGAAGCGGTGGCAGTAATGAAGAAACCAGAAGTGCGTCATCTGGGATAGATAATCCCCAAGAAGGAGAGAGATACAAAGAACAGATTGTATACCACTTATTCAAGTGGATGCGGGCTGCAGTGTAATGCAGCGAAGTATGAACAAACAGCTGATGGTATATAATATCTGTGCATATTAGTGCACTTTCATTAAAGGTTCCGTCGGGAAAAGGATCCAAGGAATACAATAAAACATAGCCCGAGATGGGATGGATAACAGCGGAGCGTAATTTGCGTTCTTGAAAACAAACATAAACGGGAAAACTGGGAGAACAACACCTGAAGCTCACCCCGGTTACCTCTGAGGCTACGGATATTCCACTGTAAATAAGTCATGATTTGCAAAGAGAGATACAGGAAATCTGAAGGTAGAAGTATCTATGGAGTAGAAGGGTTAGAAAGTCCACATGTGGAGGCAGCGGAAAACGCACAAGCAGCGAAGGATTGGGACGCTGTGAAGAAAAGAGTGATAAGAGTGAAGAGCAGGAACAGGAGGTGGATCGGTGTCCATCAATGATCTAGTCTCCTCAATATATTCGGAGATTGCTTCAAGTGTTTCAGAGGACAAGGACGTTGTATATGGGATGATATTGGGGATGGGAGCAGGAGGGTGAGTAAAGATCGGGGTGACGATGGAATTTACCAAAGAAGGGGTGGACGAAAGGGTAGAGGGAACTGGAGAAGCAGCTTGGGAGGGGACAGGAGAGGAAGATACCTGGGAGAGGGTAAAAGAGGAAGAAACTTGGGAGGGGACAAGAGAGGAAGCGACCTGGGAGGGGACGAGAGGAAGTGACCTGAGAGGGGGCAAAAAAGGAAGAAACTTGGGAGAGGACAGGGGAGGAAGGTACTGTACGAGGAGGATGAACCTCCACACTCGTAACAGAGCCAGTAAGAGGTGAAGAACAAGGTACAGAGATTGGAAAGAAAAAAATGTGCAGGTAGAGGAAGGGAAGGAGGGGTTAAAGGAGATTTGAACAATGGAGATTTTTTGGACTTCAGAGTAGAGGGGCGATGGGGAGGAGTTGTTGTACAAGGTTTTGTAGACACAAACTTGTGAGGGAGAAGAGGAAGAGGTGGGAACAGAATGAGATGTCGAGGTAGGGACCTCTGAGTCCAGAAAAGCAAAGGAATTAGAGACAGGGGTGACTGTGGAAGATGTGACCACAGAGGAGGCTGCAGAAGTTGGGACCCCAGAGGTGGGGGTCGTTTAGTAACTCGAGAATAAGAAATATGGGGAAGTCACCACTGGAGGCATAGATGAGACTGATATAGCATAAGGAAAAGCTTCTGCCTCTTTGAGACACCGGATTTCTCGCTCATTTAAGTAAACTTGGCAATGGCGAGAGTAGGATGGGTGAGCCTCATGACAATTAAGGCAAGAGGGAGGTAGACTACAAGACGTATTGGTATGGTCATCGACACCACAGACTGGGCATTCAGCCATGGACCTGCAATATTTTGCTGGATGACCAAAACACCAGCAATTTCTACACTGTTGCGGTGTAGGGATCAACTTTCGAACTTGTAAACGGTGTTCCACAATATAAACCGAGGACGGAAGCTCAAGGCAGTCAAAAGTTAAGCTAGCTACATTATGTCTCCGCCTGCGGGCAGGGAGGACATAAGTGTGTATTTTGAGGATTGGGAGGTCTTGGAGCTCAAGCTGTTCCAGATTGTCATCACCACATGTCTGGAAATTCTGTTGGACAATGGTATGTGGTAGAATGACAGTACCACTACAAGAATTGAGAGAATGATGTTTTTCAATAGTTACAGGAATAGCATCTATGGTTATAAAGAGAGAAAGATCGTGAGCTTGACTAGCAATCTGGACTATGACGATGTGTGTGTACCGCTCTTGAGAGCATGAAAGGCTATATCTTTACCAACATGGCGTAGGAGCGCCTTGCTAATACTGTGATCAGAAAGATAGCCAGGAGAAGTTGGTCGAAGAGTAAAAAAAAACTTAGTCCATTGTGTATTTGTAACAGTGTGTAAGGGAAGGGAGTGTCGTGCTGGTCATTTCTGGGCAGAATGAGTAGGAAGCGAAGGAGTATCATCATGTAATGGTCTTGGGCATTTAGGTGTGGGACCGGAGTCGGTCTGATGTGGGACAGGCAGGCAATCCGAAAATCACCGCACCATAGAGGGAGAAACCAGAAGCATGGTCAAAGAAGTGCGGAGGTCAGATGTATCAAAGGAGTTAGGCAGAACCCTGGTACCTAGAGTGGGTGACGAAACGGCACCAGCAGGAGGTACAAGGGCATGAGAAATGTCCGAGCTGTTTCATGGACCTGAGACTCCATGGTTATTTCACTTTTCATTTTTTAGAATAAAAAAAAGGGGGGGGGGGAACACGGAGGGATAGCTCCTAGGAGGAATGAAAGGGCTGTAAATTCCCCTCCGTGCCCAAGAGGACCCCAGCACTGCAAGTAGTGCAGATGCGGCATGAAACCCGTGCCAAACCCTACCCTTCATGCCAGTAAACCAGCAATCTGGGATAGCAACCTCACATCTACCGAGCCACCTCGGTGGACAAAAGAGAGGGTGGCCAGATTCCCGCCATAAAGCATACCTCCTTCGGCCACTACCCCCCGGAATCTGAAAGGCAGCTTCCAGAGATATACCCGTCACTCAAAAGACACCCAAAGCCACCCCCCTAGAAGACCAGAGAGGGAACGGAACATCCCCAAGGTGATCTAGATTCCACGGTAAACTACACCATCACCACCATAGACCTCAACGGAATGGGATGGACCCCGGTACTCTTCCCCCTACCTAGGAACTAAAGTGCCTGTGGGAAGAATCCCAAAGGCTGAAAAGAGGAAGGGGATAGGGGGGAAATGGGGAGAGGAGGAGGAAAGGGAAAAGAGGGGATGGGGATTGGGGGAAATTAGGTTCGGTCTGAAGGAGGAGACCAAAAGGTCTAATTCCTCAGACCAAGAGCCTCTTCACTGCACCAAGGAGCCCCCCTTGAAGAGGAGTTTTAACAATAGAAAGGGGGTTGCCCACTTCTAACGTTGCCGCCAACCTCTCACAAGCAGATCTAGCTTTTTTATCAGTGTCATGATAGATTCCTACATGGGAAAGTATCTACAAAAATTAAACATGGAAGCCTTTTTCTGAGCAAAATTTAAGGTACGTAGTTTTAATGTCTATCGCGATGTGTCTGATGTCGGTTTTGTAGATAGGACTCTCAAGTGCTTGAAACGCTAACTTTGAGTCACAGACAATCTTTTCCGTGGGTTTTAATATGTCGGTGGTGAGTTTCAGTGCAGCTACCTTTGTAGTGTTGAGCTGAACCAGTTATTCGGTCTGATACTACTAGGCTTTATAAACATATTGCCTTTATGCATTTTGTAGGCAGCTGCAGTACGACCTGTAGTCTGCTGAACTAAGTCATCAGTAAGGAATCTACGTACTAGGCAATAGTCTCTTACACTTTTGTCTTGAGGCGGCGTTGTATTTTTATTTTTTTTAATGAGTGTACAGCATAATATTCATACAGTTGTTAGTGAATATGGAGTCACTGACAGGTGTATTGCATTTAATAAGAATGCTCAGTTTGATTAAATTAAGTTATACTTGCCTTCAGCCTTTGTGTATGTAATGAGCTGGTATGTTCTTGTTGACACTGGCATGTTGTGGGAATGAAACGGCGTATCCCTGACGTCGGGTTTATGATCTTTGAACAAAAGGCTGTGTTTAACTGAACCATTTTTTCATATACAGTAGGAAGATTCAGTTCATCCCTCATATTTATAATTCTAGTGCGCTCTGGAGCACTGAGAATTATCCTCATGGCCGTGTTCTGGATTACTTCGATTAAGAGCATGTGGAAAATTATGAAGTGTGGGGCATGGTAGTCGATGATAATGTTCCTTCTTTCATGTTAGACAAAGACAAGACATATACAAATTTTATTTCATTGCAAGTTTACATCGAGATTTTCTAATTACAATAATGAATTGCAGTGCAAAGAGAGCCGCTATCATGCCATGGCATTATGGGCAGACTAAATTTAATGGCTTACAGACTACTTAGTACTAGGGAAATTGATCATAAAAGTCCCGAAGTCTGCAGCATAGGTTACTTAAAATATTGCGATTTACATTCTACACAGAAAATGATAGTGCGATTTGGAATGTTGCGGATTATTAATGCAGACATTTGGACACAAAATTTTCGGGGTTTTTTCCGTGAATATGACGAGACCACATTCAGTTATTCTAGCTGTGGTGAAGTCAAGTAGAGTTTATGGTCTGTTTGATGTTTTGATAAAAAATGTCTAGAAGCTCTAACCTCGCAATCAGGTGAACCAACGTCGGGGAAAGATACCTCGTCTCCCACCCAGGTAGGGTGATCCGAAAAGAAACACTTGCATTTGGAATATTCTAAGGATTGTACAGTCAATTATATACACTAATATAAAAACAGTGACAACTTTAATGGGCAAATGAGACTGGAAATAGTTGCACATTTTCGATGAAGCATGCAAGTCTGTAAAATTTGGTATGCTCACTAGTATCACTAGGCTTAACTAACTGTACATGCAATATACAATTTTTTTAATCTATGCACATCTAGGCGAAGCCTGTCAAAAACACTGCACTGTCAATGTTTCCTTACTGTTTCATATGTCTGACATCCACCTTGACTCTCAAACTGGTTGCTGACTTCTCTGCCATGGTGGCCACTTCCTCGCTACTGACTACATTCTCACCTCCGACCAACTGACTGTTGATTGGCTCAAGTTAGGTGTTTGCTCCAGACTTATATACGTGAAGAAACCTATCGAAGCTATCTGGAAAGTCGCCGCTTTGGTTGTAACATACTGGAGATATCCAATCATAAACGTCCTGGCTTCCAGACAGCCAATCACGAATGAGTGGTATGACAATTCACAAATTCATAGTTAAGTGTTTATTACCTGTATACCAATATTAAAGAGCCTGAAGGATTGCTCTTCTTATTTTATTTACAAAACACTTGAACCGTTTGGTTATTCAAAGCTTCAAAATATATGTTTGTAACTATCATTTACACTGTCATTATAAACTTGCTACTGTCGTGGCCAATTCATTTTCATGTTACATAAATCGTGATAACAAAGCAATTAAAACTGTTCAAAACATTTTTTACCTTCTGCAATCTATATTCTATGAATAGTTGCTGGGATCCTAGTCAGGCAAGCATGTTGTGGGGAGAGGAACTCCTAACAGAGACGACGCCCTTATCCCCAAGTAGAAACCCCTCATATCTTGGTAGAAGTAATAGTATACAATACCGAAAAGCTGATTAAGCAAGTAAGTTTATTCAGGTATACACAAATACAGTTACATAGATTATCATACATAACAGCATATGTGTAGAGAACCCAGGATAACCCAAAAAAGTCAGAGTGACTTATTTCCATTTCCCTAAGACATGTGCAACACCTGGGTATCTTTATTCTAAAGACTAATGGCTTTATAAATTCAATACAAAGGTTATTTGAAGATACTGAAACTGGAGACTGCATCAGACGAAGTAATCAGTCCCACAGCTGGAATTCACCAAGACTACGGTGGTGAACGCCATCTAGGCTGAGGGACTGATACTTCGTATTCTATCCCAATTAACCTCTGTACTGAATTGATTAAGCCTCGGGTTGGCGATACGTCTTCAGAATAAAGATACCCAGGTGATGCACGTGTCTTGTTCATCACCTTACATTCTACCACCGCGTCAAGGTTTCCTTTTAAACAAGGCTCAAACCTCACCAGTATTATTTACCAAAAGAAATACGTTGATAATCGAGGGAGCACCAAGGAGCAGTATAACAATGATGGAAGATGTAAAAAGCGACTGACGTCTTCCAGTGATGAAAAAATTAGCTGGAAAGATAATGACATATTTTGTGGTGACAATTCATGACCCCAGGCACCCAGACAGACCACCTATAATACTTGCACGATCAATTCCCCTTAGAAATACTGTTGTGGACAAATGCTACAATCGGGCAGACTCGATGGCAAATGAGGTTCAAACTCGACAGGTGGGATGTATTGATTTGGTGCCAGAAGAACAGATACCATCATTGGCTGACCAATGCTCGATTAAATGAATGACAGGTTTGAGGCATTATGTAGATGACTCGAGAATGATTGTAAAGCTTAGTTATACACACTTGAGCAACTTCACGCACACATGGTTGAATTAGTAAGAGACGAAGTTCACAGCAAGAAGAGAATAAAGCAGAAGCTACAGGAACACTGTGGTGATCGCGTCTATTTTGCTGAAATTATTAGAAAGAAGAATGTGGTCTGTTTTCCAAATATGGCAAACTGCATTATGATTGGCTACTGCCAAGATTATAAGAGAAAGAGATTAGAGAAGCAAAATACACACACGAGGGGTATTCATTAGTCGATGCCTTCGAAGATCAATAAAGAGACAATATTTAACGTCATAAGTTTGTAGAAACACTGATACTAACAAGTGATATCAAACAGGTTAGTATAGGTGAAGCTGTGAAACAGAGAACACTAATGGCACCGATTCTCTTGGGATTAGAAAGAGGCTGACCATGTTAATGGATCACCATGCCTCATAGATAAACTTTTTCCGCTTGAATTTTCGTTTCATAAGACTAAGTTTGTTTATTCAAGCATTTAGTCATGCAAAAGGAAACTAACAATCATCATACCAAATTCACACAGCGGTCAGTTGATAATGTTGATCACAATATTACAAACGCTCACGTGAAAAGGAACATTCCTTTATATTAGAGTAATAACAATGTTCATCAAACATTTACATTTGGAGACATGATAAGTGCATAAAGACAATGTTATACCGCTAATTCATTAGACCGAAAATATAACTGCCTTGAAAGGTCCTTAAGTTTGAATCCCGGTAAAGAATTTTCCCCAAAGTGATGATTTTTAAATGTGATTTAGGATAATTTTACATAAAATGAAAAAAATAATTTCCATGGAATTTTTCCAGGTTCGACCAGTCTCCTACTAGACTGAGGGGGAAAACAAGCACAAGTTCGTTTTCCCTTTGTGATTAACCACGAAATACGATCCCTAACAGTCAAGGTTTTTGTTAGGTGTTTGAGAGCAGGACTACGTAAAAAAAAATGCCCACATAGGTTTAACACTTAGTAACTTACCGGTTTCTATGACTGACACTTGCAAGCATACTGACTGATCTTCCAGCTGTGCCTTCAAAGGAACAAGTTGCACAAATGCACGGAAGGATTTTCATTGAAAATGTCCCCCGCACTCATTTTGTCGGACAAAATAACAACACTCAAACACGAATAGCGCGCTTTAACTTTTTTGTAAAATGTCTCTAAAAATTTGTCATTAGAATATAGAGAATTCTAAATGATTTCTATAAGCACATTCTGTTATACAAGTTGCAGTCATTTACCTCAAAACTGTTTATATTAAAAGTAAAAATATTTACTGTATAATTCACCTTTAGTATAATCATTTATGAATTGATGTGAACTTACATACATCAGTGAAGGGTGAGATGTGAACTTGCATACATCAGTGAAGGGTGAGATGTGAACTTACATACATCAGTGAAGGGTGAGATGTGAACTTACATACATCAGTGAAGGGTGAGATGTGAACTTACATACATCAGTGAAGGGTGAGATGTGAACTTACATACATCAGTGAAGGGAGAATTAACATTTACATTTTACTCTCCAAATTGACTTGTGAATTAATAATGTAATATTTTATGTATCGCTATCGTCAGCTCAGAGATGATGTATTCTTGACTCAAAATGAAGTCCAAACAAGTCATTCACAGAAACATTTTCATGGGAGTACGCCTTCACCAGCTTCAAAGATCACTAAGCCTCTCATGCTTGTTTTCCCTCCGTTTTTCTGCGGCCCCAACACTAACCCCCCCCCCCACCCGGCTGCCCAGCTGGGTGCGCATTTTTTCAATTTAACTTAAACATTACAATTTAAACTTTAATAATTTGTAATCATGATTTAACTAGAGTGGCTAAATTTACACTCTTCTCTTAATAGTATTTATAATATTGGTACTAAACTTGAATGAGAGTATCAGTAGATTTTAAAATATTTTCACAAGATGTATGACCACACCTTATATATACACAATATTCAGTTAATCCATTGTTCACACAGTTACACTGTTATTATTTCCTCCTCCTTTGCACCCAATATAGTTTGACGCTGGCGTGAGAGCATGTGAAACACTATGGAATGTCAGTCTGAATTAACTAACAAAATAAAATACAGTTCTGCCGATATTTTTCGACAAACTTCACAACACTAGACTAAGAAGCTTCATTAGTTAATTCATTATTAGTGATTCACAGGCTCATGGTTTTCACTCTGTTCTCTTGATATAACTGACACTTCGTGTTCATCGGTTATGGGCACTTAAAAATAGAGAAAAATAGACGTACCTTAAATATTGCATGTGAGCCATCCCACGATGAGCTGTAAATTTACACTTACCTGCAAGAGAAAACAAACATTCATCAATGTCCTATATCTAGTTATATTATTATTATAATCAAATAGAAGCGCTAAACCACAGGGGTTATACAGCGCATATCTAGTTATAGACAGTAATCTTTATAGAACAAAAACTGTTTAGCATTTATTGTAAATGTGCAATTTCACTCGACATATCGGCCACCTTCTGCGGTTTGGAGACACTCACCTTGTCATGAAGCAACCAGAGCCTCGTATAATCAAATATTGTTGGAGGCTGTGACTGGCCGCCACCACCGCCTGCAACAGGTAAGTTTTAAATCAAGGTTTATAAACTAATATTTTCACAAAGTGCGTTGAAATCATTGCCCTGTTACATTTGCAAAAGAATTGGAACCTGGTTATTCCGTGCTTTAAAAATGCCACAACACTGTCTCCGTATTTCATATCCTGTCTCACTATCTTCACCTTGTGGAGACGTCAGACGGCTTTTAAATATCGTCGTGGGTTCGTTCCTTGTGTACTTGATAATAGATGTGCCAGCTCTCACTGTTTTCGAGGTAAATTTCATCTATAATTGTACTTCAAAGATCACTGAGCCTCTCATGCTTGTTTTCCCTCCTTTTTCTGCCAACCTCCTAACATTTCCCCCCTCCCCGGCTCCCCAGCTGGGAATGCATTTTCTCAATTTACCTCTAACATTACAATTTAAACTTTAATAATTTGTGATCATAATTTAACTAGAAGTGGCTAAATTTACACTCTTTTCTTAACAGTATTTATAATATTCGTACTAAACTTGAATGACAGTATCAGTAGATTTTCAAATATTTTCACAAGATGTATGACCACACCTTATATATACACAATATTCAATTAATCCATTGTTCACACAGTTACACTGTTATTATTCACATATTCATCTTTTACACAAGTTATCCAAACTTAACACAATAAATGGAAGGTTTGCTCAACAATAATTTACTAATGTGTGTATTTTATCCTCACCCTCCCTACCTTAACAAAATTCACTCAGTGTAATACATACTATACTTATGATTAAATCATACGGAAAATATTTCAAATTTTCCTATAGGGATATGGCAGAGGGCCACTATGTGGATTATATTTTCCACTTCCCCCACAGGCGCTGTATAATCCTACGGGTTTAGCGCTTCCCCTTGATTATAATATTGTGGATTATATTCCTGTACTGTGGCTGTTAGAATAGGATCCATGAACTTATAGATTGTTTGGACCATAGTTTAGTGCCCCGTGGCCCGGTGGCAAAAGCTCTCGCTTCACACGATGAGGGTCCGGGTTCGATTTCCGGCGAAGGGGTGGAAACATCGGACGTGTTTCCTTACACCGGTTGTCTATGTTCACTCATCAGTAAAATGGGTACCTGGGTGTTAGTCGACCATGTTAGTCGCATCCTGGGACAAAACTGACTTAATTTGGCCAAAATACTCTGCATAACAAATAAAGATATTATATTATTATTTTTAGTTAAAAATAGGAGAGGAGAGTTATTAAATGGAGAGTTAGAGGTATCGGGAAGATGGAGGGAATATTTTGAGGAATTGTTAAATGTTGATGAAGATAGGGAAGCTGTGATTTTGTGTATAGGGCAAGGAGGAATAACATCTTGTAGGAGTGTGGAAGAGCCAGTTGTGAGTGTGGGGGAAATTCGTGAGGCAGTGAGTAGAATGAAAGGGGGTAAAGCAGCTGGGATTGATGGGATAAAGATAGAAATGTTAAAGGCAGATGGGGATATAGTTTTTGAGTGGTTAGTGTTTTTATTTAATAAATGTATAGAAGAGGGTAAGGTACCTAGGGATTGGCAGAGAGCATTACCTGGAGTTTACCTGGAGAGGGCTTCGGGGGGTCATCGCCCCCGCGGCCAGGTCTGAGACCAGGCCTCATGGTGGATCAGGGTCTGATCAACCAGGCTGTTACTGCCGGCAGCACGCAAACTGACGAACGAACCACAGCCCGGTTTGTCAGGTACTGACTTTAGGTGCCTGTCCAGTGCCTTCTTGAAGACAGCCAGGGGTTTATTGGTAATCCCCCTAATGTATGCTGGGAGGCAGTCGAACAGTCTTGGGCCCTGGACACTTATGGTGTTGTCTCTCAGTGTACTAGTGGCGCCCCTGCTTTTCATCGGTGGAATGTTGCATCTCCTGCCGAGGCTTTTGCTTTCATAGGGAGTGATTTTCGTGTGCAGGTTTAGTATCAATCCCTCCAGGACCTTCCAAGTGTATATTATCATGTATCTCTCTCGCCTGCGTTCCAGGGAATACAGATCAAGGATCTTCAACCGTTCCCAGTAATTTAGGTGCTTTATCGTACTTGTGTGTGCTGTGAAAGTTCTTTGTACACTCTCCAGGTCTGCAATGTCGCCAGCCTTGAAGGGGGCTGTTAGTGTACAGCAGTATTCCAGCCTAGAGAGAACAAGTGATTTGAAGAGTGTCATCATGGGCTTGGCGTCCCTAGTTTTGAAGGTTCTCATTATCCATCCTATCATTTTCCTAGCCGATGAGGTAGATACATTGTTGTGGTCTTTAAAGGCGAGATCCTCTGACATTATCACTCCCAAGTCCTTCACATTTCTTTTTCGCTCTATTGTATGGTTAGAATTCGTCGTATACCCTGATACATTTTTTATTTCCTCAAGTTTTCCATATCTGAGTAATTGAAATTTCTCCTCGTTGAACTTTATATTGTTTTGAGTGGCCCATTTGAAGATTTGGTTGATGTCTGCTTGGAGTATTGCGGTGTCTTCAATGGAGGTCACTGTCATAGCAATCCGGGTGTCATCCACAAAGGAAGACACGGAGCTATGGCTTACATCTCTATGTCAGAAATGAGGATGAGGCATAGAATGGAACAGAGCTTTTCACCGTGGCTGCCTGGGACTTTACTCTGTTTACTATTATTATTTGTGTTCTATTTGTCAGGAAGTTATAGATCCATCTACCAACTTTTCCTGTTATTCCTTTATCACGCATTTTGTGTGCTATTACGCCATGGTCACACTTGTCGAAACTTTTTGCAAAGTCTGTGTATACTACATCTGTATTTTGTTTATTCTCAGCAGCATCCAGGACCCTGTCATAGAGGTCCAGGAGCTGGGACAGGCAGGAGCGACCTGCTCTAAACCCGTGTTGCCCTGGGTTGTGTAAATGATGGGTATCTAGGTATTTGGCGATCTTGCTTCTTAGAACCCTCTCAAAGATTTTTATGATATGGGATGTTAATGCTATCGATCTGTAGTTCTTTACAATTGCTTTACTGCCACCTTTGTGGAGTGGGGCTATGTCTGTTGTTTTTAGTGTGTGTAGGATGACCCCAGTGTCCATGCTTTCTCTCCATACAATGCTAAAGGCACGCGATAGGGGCTTCTTGCAATTCTTGATGAACACGGAGTTCCATGAGTCTGGGCCTGGGGCAGAGTGCATAGGCATGTCATTTATTGCGTTTTCAAAGTCTGGTGGAGTTAGAATGCATGCATAGTTCTTTTGTATAAAGGCAAAGGGGACAAAATTGTGTAAAAATTATATTGGAATAAGTCTGTTAAGTATACCTGGTAAAGTGTATGGTAGAGTTATTATTGAAAGAATAAAGAGTAAGACGGAGAGCAGTATAGCAGATGAACAAGGAGGCTTTAGGAAGGGTAGGGAGTGTGTAGACTAAGTGTTTGCAGTGAAACATATAGGTGAACAATATTTAGATAAGGGTAAAGAGGTGTTTGTATCATTTATGGATTTGGAAAAGGCATATGATAATGTGGATAGGGGAACAATGTGGCAGATGTTGCAAATGTATGTAATATTAGGTAGGTTATTGAAAGCTGTGAAAAGTTTTTACGAGGATAGTGAGGCTCAGGTTAGAGTATGTAGGCGAGAGGGAGATTATTTCCCAGTAAAAGTAGGCCTTAGACAGGAATGTGTGATGTCACCATGGTTGTTCAATATATTTATAGATGGAGTTGTAAGAGAAGTGAATGTTCGGGTGTTGGCAAGAGGTGTGGGGTTAAAAGATAAAGAATCTAACACAAAGTGGGAGTTGTCACAGTTGCTCTTTGCTGATGACACTGTGCTTCTGGGAGATTCTGAAGAGAAGTTGAAGAGTTTGGTGGATGAGGGGATTCTGAAGAGAAGTTGCAGAGGTTGGTGGATGAGTTTGGTAGGGTATGTAAAAGAAGGAAATTAAAAGTGAATATAGGAAAGAGTAAGGTGATGAGGATAGCAAGAAAATTAGATAACGGAAGATTGGATATCAGATTGGAGAGAGATTATGGAGGAGGTGAATGTGTTCAGATATTTGGGAGTGGATGTGTCAGCAGATGAGTCTATGAAGGATGAAGTAAATCATAGAATTAACGAGGGGAAAAAGGTGAGTGGTGCACTGAGAAGTTTGTGGAGACAGAGAACTTTATCTATGAAAGCAAAGAGGGGAATGTATGAGAGTATAGTTATACCAACACTTGTATGGGTGTGAGACATGGGTTGTGAATGTTGCAACAAGGAGAAGGCTGGAGGCAGTGGAGATGTCAAGTCTGAGGGCAATATGTGGTGTGAATATAATGCAGAGAATCCGTAGTTTGGAGATTAGATGGTGTAGGATTACACATACTATTGTCCAGAGGGCTGAGGAGAGGTTGTTGAGATGGTTTGGACATGTAGAAAGGCTGGAACAAAATAGAATGACTTCGAGAGTGTATAAATCTGTAGTGGAGGGAAGGCGGGGTAGGGGTCGGCCTAGAAAAGGTTGGAGGGAGGGGGTAAAGGAGGTTTTGTGTGCAAGGGGTTTGGACTTCCAGCAAGCGTGCGTGAGCGTGTTAGATAGGAGTGAATGGAGACAAATGTTTTTTAGGACTTGACGTGCTGTTGGAGTGTAAGCAAGGTAACATTTATGAAGGGTTTCAGGGAAACCGGCAGGCCGGACTTGATTCCTGGAGATGGGAAGTACAGTGGCTGCACTCTGAAGGAGGGGTGTTAATGTTACAGTTTTGTAGCTGTAGTGCAAGCACGCCTCTGGCAAGACAGTGATGGAGTGAGTGATGAAAGTTTTTATTTTTCAGGCCACCCTGCCTTGGTGGGAAACGGCCTATGTGTTTATATATATATATATATATATATATATATATATTATATATATATATATATATATATATATATATATGTATTATAGTTCTCCGTCTGTCAAGAACTGTGATGGTTTCTTCCCCACTATTTGTTTTATTTATTTCGTGGGCGAGCGCTAAATCTGTAGGGTTCATACAGCACTTTGAGGAATAGAGGCAGTCAAATTCGATCCAAGGAAAGGGATGGTAGCCCAAATTCTTTGGATCAAGAGACCTTCAATGGCGTTAGAAACAGCGTACTTGGATATTAATGTGGTGTCATAATTTGTTATCCTTCTCCTCCCCTCATAAGATGTCTAGTACGATTGCAGAAAGAATAATTAAGAGCTTCTAAAAGTATCCTTAAAAACTTGTGTTGACTCAGACATGCCAGCGAGACACTAACTTGTATTTTACTAACTAATTAAGTTTTATGCTTTCAGCTGTAGCTTTTGTGTTCTCCTTTTAACTCCCTGTTGTTGGATTTCACTTTATTTATTTTTTCAAAGCTGTCGCTTTTTCCTGCTTTTAATGTTTCTACCTAAGGCTTTCTTTTCCCCAGTTCTGCTGTCTCTATAGGCTGATGCACTTAACTGTTAGGTACTATACGCACCTAACAGTTTGTCGATGTATCTCGCCGTTTCCTCGAAGTATTTTGTATGTAGCAATCATGACCCACTCTGTCCTTTACCCTCCTCTCTTGGTTCTTCTAGCCTCCTTGGTTCTAGCCTCCTATCTAGGTTCTTCTAGCCTCCTATCTAGGTTCTTCTAGCCTCCTATCTAGGTTCTTCTAGCCTCCTATCTAGGTTCTTCTAGCCTCCTAGCTTGGTTCGTCTAGCCTCCTAGCTTGGTTCGTCTAGCCTCCTATCTCGGTTCGTCTAGCCTCCTATCTCGGTTCGTCTAGCCTCCTATCTCGGTTCGTCTAGCCTCCTATCTCGGTTCGTCTAGCCTCCTATCTCGGTTCGTCTAGCCTCCTATCTCGGTTCGTCTAGCCTCCTATCTTGGTTCGTCTAGCCTCCTATCTCGGTTCGTCTAGCCTATCTCGGTTCGTCTAGCCTATCTCGGTTCGTCTAGCCTATCTCGGTTCGTCTACTTCCTATCTTGGTTCGTCTACCTCTTATCTTGGTTCGTCTACCTCCTATCTAGGTTCGTCTACCTCCTATCTTGGTTCGTCTAGCCTCCTATATCGGTTCGTCTACCTCCTATCTTGGTTCGTCTACCTCCTATCTCGGTTCGTCTACCTCCTATCTCGGTTCGTCTACCTCCTATCTTGGTTCGTCTACCTCCTATCTTGGTTCGTCTACCTCCTATCTTGGTTCGTCTACCTCCTATCTTGGTTCGTCTACCTCCTATCTCGGTTCGTCTACCTCCTATCTCGGTTCGTCTACCTCCTATCTTGGTTCGTCTACTTCCCTCTTGGTTCGTCTACCTCCTATCTTGGTTCGTCTACCTCCTATCTCGGTTCGTCTACCTCCTATCTCGGTTCGTCTACCTATCTCGGTTCGTCTACCTCCTATCTTGGTTCGTCTACCTCCTATCTTGGTTCGTCTACCTCCTATCTCGGTTCGTCTACCTCCTATCTCGGTTCGTCTACCTCCTATCTCGGTTCGTCTACCTCCTATCTTGGTTCGTCTACCTCCTATCTTGGTTCGTCTACCTCCTATCTTGGTTCGTCTACCTCCTATCTTGGTTCGTCTACCTATCTTGGTTCGTCTACCTATCTTGGTTCGTCTACCTCCTATCTTGGTTCGTCTACCTATCTTGGTTCGTCTACCTATCTTGGTTCGTCTACCTCCTATCTTGGTTCTTCGTGATGGTGGGATGTAAGTCATTGCTGCTACTACGACTTTTGTTTACTTCGTATTATGATCCTGTATAATTGTAATGTTTCACACACTTGTTTCCTCCATTAACTTTCATAAGCATTATTGAAGCATTGATATCAACCTAATAATGGTTTAATATCGTTAGTAGACTTTGTGGGTTTTATGGCCCACGACGGTGGGTCACCTTTAAGGTGCTGGTGGGGTTTTGGATTGTTCCAAAGGGTAAGGCTCCTCTGTGGTACGGGTGCCATTCTTCCCACAGGGTGCCACTCTTCCCACAGGGTGCCACTCTTCCCACAGGGTGCCACTCTTCCCACAGGGGGCCACTCTTCCCACAGGGGGCCACTCTTCCCACAGGGGGCCACTCTTCCCACAGGGGGCCACTCTTCCCACAGGGGGCCACTCTTCCCACAGGGGGCCACTCTTCCCACAGGGGGCCACTCTTCCCACAGGGGGCCACTCTTCCCACAGGGGGCCACTCTTCCCACAGGGGGCCACTCTTCCCACAGGGGCCACTCTTCCCACAGGGGGCCACTCTTCCCACAGGGGGCCACTCTTCCCACAGGGGGCCACTCTTCCCACAGGGGCCACTCTTCCCACAGGGGCCACTCTTCCCACAGGGGGCCACTCTTCCCACAGGGGGCCACTCTTCCCACAGGGGGCCACTCTTCCCACAGGGGCCACTCTTCCCACAGGGGGCCACTCTTCCCACAGGGGGCCACTCTTCCCACAGGGGGCCACTCTTCCCACAGGGGGCCACTCTTCCCACAGGGGGCCACTCTTCCCACAGGGGGCCACTCTTCCCACAGGGGGCCACTCTTCCCACAGGGGGCCACTCTTCCCACAGGGGGCCACTCTTCCCACAGGGGGCCACTCTTCCCACAGGGGGCCACTCTTCCCACAGGGGGCCACTCTTCCCACAGGGGGCCACTCTTCCCACAGGGGGCCACTCTTCCCACAGGGGCCACTCTTCCCACAGGGGGCCACTCTTCCCACAGGGGGCCACTCTTCCCACAGGGGGCCACTCTTCCCACAGGGGGCCACTCTTCCCACAGGGGGCCACTCTTCCCACAGGGGGCCACTCTTCCCACAGGGGGCCACTCTTCCCACAGGGGGCCACTCTTCCCACAGGGGGCCACTCTTCCCACAGGGGGCCACTCTTCCCACAGGGGGCCACTCTTCCCACAGGGGGCCACTCTTCCCACAGGGGGCCACTCTTCCCACAGGGGCCACTCTTCCCACAGGGGGCCACTCTTCCCACAGGGGCCACTCTTCCCACAGGGGGCCACTCTTCCCACAGGGGGCCACTCTTCCCACAGGGGGCCACTCTTCCCACAGGGGGCCACTCTTCCCACAGGGGCCACTCTTCCCACAGGGGCCACTCTTCCCACAGGGGCCACTCTTCCCACAGGGGGCCACTCTTCCCACAGGGGGCCACTCTTCCCACAGGGTGCCACTCTTCCCACAGGGTGCCACTCTTCCCACAGGGTGCCACTCTTCCCACAGGGTGCCACTCTTCCCACAGGGTGCCACTCTTCCCACAGGGTGCCACTCTTCCCACAGGGTGCCACTCTTCCCACAGGGTGCCACTCTTCCCACAGGGTGCCACTCTTCCCACAGGGTGCCACTCTTCCCACAGGGTGCCACTCTTCCCACAGGGTGCCACTCTTCCCACAGGGTGCCACTCTTCCCACATATTCCGCTTCAAACATTAAATATCAAATTTACACTGCCAGAACCAACTTGCTACTGTCGTGACCAATTCACTCGTAAAACAAATCATTATTACAACGTAAGTAAGACTATTCGAAATCTGTTTTTTTTCACATTTCGCAAAACAAATCCATAAAACGTTCCATGATATAGACTATAAATTTCACCACAATTAAGTGACAAGGGAAATATCCCAACTATTTATGGCGAAATATGCTGGGTTATTTGTCAGGCAAGCAACCTGTGGGAAGAGTGGCACCTTGGGGAAGAGTGGCACCCTGTGGGAAGAGTGGCACCTTGGGGAAGAGTGGCACCCTGGGAGAAGAGTAGTACCCTGCGCGAAGAGTGGAACCCCTGTGGAAAGAGTGGCACCTTGTAGGAAGAATGGCACCCTGTGGCGAGTGGCACCCTTCCCACAGAGAAGGCCCCTTACCCTTGGAACAATCCAAAATCCCCACCAGCACCTTAAAGGTGACCCAGTGTCGTGTGCCAGAAAATCTAATAACGAGATTAACTCATTATCAGGTTGATATCAGTGCTTCAATAATGCTTATGAATGTTGATGGCTTCTTCAGATTTTAAGTACATCGGGGGAAACAAGTGAGACATATTACAATTATACAGGATCATAATTCGAAAAAAACAAAAGTTGTAGAAGCAGCACTGTACAATATAACCTCAATCAATATTAGTATGTACGATGCAGGCGTGGCGCACACGCCTAATAAAATACAAACTTATGAAAATCTCAAGGCTTGTTACAGAGCTCGTACTGCAACTCAATAAAAATGAAAAAAAAAATGGAATCGAACTCATGAGGCTAGAAGAACCAAGAAAGGAGGCTAGAAGAACCAAGAAAGGAGGCTAGAAGAACCAAGAGATGCGGCTAGAACCAAAGAGGTTAGAAGAACCAAGACAAGAGGGTAGAGGAAGGAGAGGGTTATGATTGCTACATACAAAATACTTTGAGGAAACGGCGAGATAAACATCGACAAACTGTTGGTGCATCCAACAAAAAAAAGCAGATTCTTAGATGTCACTACCGTCCGGCTCCGGCTGGGTTACAAGTGTCTTTGGGAGGTTAAATCACCACCACCAGATGTAGACTAAACCAAAAGTAAACTTTGCCAGATGGAGTCACACCCTGCGTCATGTACTGCAATGAAATAAAATTAATGGATTCAAAGACAACTCACTCAGAAATGTTCAAGATATGTCAAAGTATTTTATCCACAGTGGTATATTACAAACCATTCTGGAAAAATACCCTGACTTTGCTCCCTGTAAATAAAGCTAATATTTGCATATAACTTACTGCAATTGTGATCAGGTGTAGACGTGTGAATGGTTTATTACCTTTGTAACTTGTTCAGCTATCAAAACTTTGGGGCCCAGTCTCTGGACCCATTATGTACCTCTGTAATCTTTTGACTACCTTCCATAGGATAGGTATGGGCTGCATAATAAAGATATTAAACTAAACAAACTGTTATATACGTGTAGGGCTTAAACAACAACACAAACATGGAAAACGAAGAAGCATCTCAAGCAGAACAAAAAAAAAAAAAAAAGAGACAGCAGAACTGGGGAAAAGAAAGCTTTAGGAAGAAACATTGAAAACAGGAAAAAGCGACAACTTGAGGGGAGGGGGGGAAGTGAAATCCACCAACGGAGTTAAGGCGAGCCCAAAAGCTGCAGCTGAAAACATAAAAATTAATTAGGTAATATAATACAAATTAGTGTTTAGCTGGAATGTCTGAGTGAATACAAGGTTATGAGAATACTTTTAGCTCTTAATTTTTCTTTCTGCATTCGTACTAGACATCATCTTATAAGGGAAGGAGGATCAATTATGACACCACGTCACATTCACCACCCAGCTCTGATCGTGTGAGGGTGTGCGGTGCTCTGGCCTGACCCCTGGCGGCTCTTGACAGCACTTTGGTTTTCACCAACATGGCGGCAGCTGGGAGGAGACAGTTGAACACAGTTTGTGTGGATCTGGTTACAGGAGTTATCAACCCTGCCACGGCCAGAACAATATTACCCACGATCCTACGAGATATATATGGACTTGATACAGCGGATTTGTATGGAGTGGCCTTGAATGGGACGAATAGTGTGTTTGTGAAACTTCAAACGGCGGAGGTGTACGAACGGCTGGTGGATAAGCATCAATATAGTGTGTACACCGTGCACACAGGACTACAGGTATGCTTGAAGGACGTCTCGAGGACATACACTTGGGTTCGAGTGAGGAATGTCCCATTCGAGGCCGATGCTGTGGACATCAGTGCAGTTTTCGTGGCGTACGGCGTCATACATGCAGCTACCCCTGGCAAGTGAAGTGAGGGCACGCTGATGGGGCTCTTTGAGAGGTCTTTTGCCTTGAAGATGACCTTGCGACATCCCATACCAACGTATGTCATATTGCCGGATTTTAGGACGCAGGTATACGTCACCTACTTGGGGCAACGCAGGACCTGTCGTCTGTGTGGGGCATATGAACATGTAGCGGCCGACTGCTTGAAGAGGTCGGGCCCAAGAATGAACGGGGGACATTGTGGAATGAACGTGACAGTGCAGAGAAATGTGCAGAGGGAAGAGGAACAGTCGGAGAAACAACCAAAGTTGTGGAGCAACATAGTCGAAGGTGCAGAGGTGGTGTGTCAGACGATATCACAGGAAACGGCGCCATCGGTGGTTGAAGGTGGCAACCAGGAGAGCCCTGTGGAGGAAGTGGCTTTGGAACAGGTATTAAGGGACATTCTGGACGAACCTCTACCGGTGTTAAGTGTCGAAGCCCCTGATGGTATGGAAGACACTATGCATATGGTGGAGGGCATGGTGAATGCCAGTTTCAATGACCAACAGTTAGTGTTGGAGACAGTGCAGGCGGAGGTAAATCAGATTGATAGTGCAAGTGGTGTGGAAGTTGTGCAGGGGACCCGCAAGAGGTCTGGCACACTGTCTGATTGTGATGATGTGCTGACCCCGACCCAGAGGATTTGCAAGAAACCTTTGGTGGAAGTTGCTAAGAAAGACTTGGGATTGGTGCAAGATCAGGGAATTAATAAGGGTGGGAAGAAGGTGGGCAAATTGCAGAGTAAAGGGAAATCTGGGTCGCAACTTTCACCGAGGCCGAAGGGCAAACCTTTGTCTTTAATTTCAAGTGTTTAACGTTAAATGTAAATGGGTTGCGAGCAGATATTAAAAGAGCTTAGGTGGAGTGTACGTTGAGACAGTATGGTGTGACTGTGGGATTTTTGCAGGAGCATAATTATAGGTGTGGGAGAGATTTGGTATTGGATGGTTTTAGGGTATTTGCTAGTTCATCAAGCAGATTAAAGGGTGGGGTGGTGGTAGTGGTAGCGGTGTCAAGCCCATTCAAGCCTTTGCGATGGGAGGAGAGGGGGGGGCAGACTGGTGAGGTTGGATGGAGAATGGGTGGGGGTGAAGGTATGCTTTTTGGGAGTGTATATGCTGGAGGAGTCTTCCAGACAGGTGAAGGTCGATTTTATGAGGGAGCATATGATTTACGCATGTAGGGATTTGCCTAGTGTAACCATAGTTGGGGGAGATTTTAATTGTGTCATCAGGGAAAAGGATGTAGAGCCGCGATGGGATGGGGTGCATTTTGCAGGCTCTGAGGGACTTACTTAGGTGTGTAGGTTTGAAGGATGTAATTGGGGTAGGAGGGGTGGGAGAGCATACATTTGTTAGAAGAGGGTATGGGGTTAGACTAGATAGAATTTATGTAATGGGGAGTGTGGTGGTGGGTGGGGTTCAATATTTAGATGTGGGTTTTACAGATCATCGGGAGTGTTGGTGGAGGTGGAATGGTCGGGTGTGGTGCGGTGGGGTAAGGGTTATTGGAAATAAAATGTTCAGCTTTTGAGTGGTGAAGGTAGACATGTGGAATTTAGTGATTGGTGGGGAGGGTTGTGGGATGGGAGGTTGGGGGGCTCTGGTGGATTGGTGGGTGGAGGTGGGTAAGAGGGGCATTAAAGCATACTATCAGAGATTGGGCAAAGAAGAGGTAGGATGACATTATGGCATGCAAAACTACTTGGAGGGATTATTGATGACTGTTACTTACGAGGAGGACACAGACTAACTGAGGAAATACGGACATTGAAGAAAGGTTGTGTCGCTGCAGAATGAGAATTTCGGGGCATGAGGATGAAAGAAGGCTTGGATGACGTGTTGTGGGGATAAACCCTCCAAATATGTATTGGGTAAGTGAGGAAGCGAAAGGAAGGATGACAGTGGAGTTCTTGGAGGTGGATGAAGGATTGGAGAATTATGAGGAAGGAATGCAATTTGTACCACAGAGGGTATGAACGTGTATGTGGATAAGTGGTTTGCCAAGCATATATGTCGAAGGGGGGTGAATGGGTTGGACAAGGATTTAATATTAGGGGGAATCGTGGAGAGGTTGGGACGAAGTGAGCGGAAGGAGTTGGAGCGGATGATTAGTGAACGGGAGGTGTGGGAGGCGGTGGATGGGTTAAGTAGAGGAAAGGCCCCTGGAATAGATGGTATAGCGAACGAGTTTTATAAGGAAAATTGGAATCATGAGGGACTGTTTGATTGGTGTGATGAATGGGATGAAAGAGGCCGGGGTGATGGGAAGGGATATGGGATTGGGAGTGGTGGTTCTAGTACAGAAGGGGAAGGTAGGAGATACTTTGGGGAATTACAGACCTTTGGTTCTAATGAATTCTGATTATAAAATATTTGCAAAGATTCTAGGTAACAGATTAAAAAGGGTGTTGGGGAGGGTGATTGAGGACATTGTGGGGTATGTAGACGATACTACGGTGCTGGTATGGCAGGAGAAGGGGCTGGTGCATGTGGGGAACAGTATAGGCACATTTTGTAAGGCAACTGGAATGAAGGTGAACGGGGCAAAATCACTGCTGTTGGAGGTGGGTAATTGGGTGGGAAGGGGGTTGGGTAGGAGACATGGATGGAATGTGACGGACAAGGTGAAAATATGTGGAATAGTGTTCACGGGGAATTGGGACGTGACGAGAGAGCTGAATTCGGGGATCGTGGTGCAACGGACAATGGAGCATATAAATGGTTGGTGTGCGGGTGAGCTCACATTGAGGCAGAGGGTAATAGTGGTAAATACGATGATTTACAGTAGGATTTGGTTTGTAGCTAATATTTATCCTTTATTGAGGTGGGACGTGGAAGGGCTGGAGCGTAAGGTATTCAAGTTCATCTGGGCTAATGGTAGACATTGGCTACGGAAGGATATAGTTAGGAAGGGTATATTATTGGGGGGGTTGGGTCTGATTTGGCTGGAGAAGAGGTTGATGTGCATGTATGTGAAACGTTGTGTGATAAGGAAGGGGGAGAGGCCGGGGTGGAGGGTGTGTTGAGAGAGTTGGGTGAATGGTGGGAGGGGAGGGACTTGGTACAGTGCAGGGATTGACTGCGCAATATGATGGTCATAAAAAAAACGCAAAATTTAAAAGTTGCTGTGCTTATGAGGTTAGGAGGTGGGGTGGGGGTGATGGAGGGAGAGGCGATATATCCAGTTTATGACTGGAAAGGAATGGGGGGTTCGGAATTGCGTTTATCGGGAAGGGATAGTGAGCTGATGTATAGGTTTCTACATGGGGCGGTTGCAGCAAGGGATATTTTATTTCGAATGGGGTGTGTGAAAGATGGGGGTTACGAGAGGTGTGGCATGCCGGAGACAGTATTGCATGCCATATACTTTTGTGAGGCATTGGAAGGGGTAAGGTGGTGGATGGGATGGGTTTTGAGGAAATTGGGGGGAGGGGGAGTACCTTTGTTAAGGGCAATTTTCTTGAATTTGGGAGGTGTATGTAATAGGGTTTAATGTACTGCATGGTGGATTTTGTTTGTGTGTCGTGGAAATTGAGAGAGGTGGGCATTCGGGAAAGAATAAAGGCGGTGGCAGCTCATATATATCGAACCAAGTGTCGGAACCGTTTGTTTTATGGGAAGGGTTGGGGTTCTGCATTTACCGAGGATTACAGATCATTAAGTGTCAAGGGGCTATTGAGAGGATTGGAGGGGTTTGAGTGGGCTTGACCTGTGGGGTTGGGGTCTAGGGGATAGGGAAAGTTGTTTGTTTATAGGAGATAGGGACGTATGATTGGAGAACTGGTGGGGGTGGGGGGGTTTATTCACTTTGGGTGATGGTAGACTTTCTTTGCTGTGACACGTGACGTTAGGGTTTTTGGGTGATGGATGAGTTGTATGAATGAGTGGAACGGTTGTTGGTCAAGTTGGAAAGGGGGGGGGGAGTCAGGGGTTGTACTACATGGGTTTTGGCTGGTCCTCTGAAGCCGGGGGTAGGGGGAGTGTGTTTGGGTTGTAACTGGTGTAAATGTGTTGGGGTTGGTTTGTATCAACAGTAGTTGGTCAAGGTAACTGAAACATGTGTTGCGGTTACCTTGGATTTTGGTGCATAGGCCAATGGAAAGGTCATGATTGAGCTCATGTTGCATCTTGATATAAAGTCGCAGTTGGTTAACATAATATTGTTTAAGACAAGGCATGAACGGGGAAGGGGGGGTGACAGTCCGTTGTATGTATATTCAAATTTACCATTGTTCCATTGTAGTTAGGTTTTCAATGTTAAGTTTTTGAACTGTTAACATTGGGGCAGAAGCTTATATTTGTAATTTGCACTTTGGAACATTCTGTGGCATGTTGATGGTAATCTGATAGGGCACCAGGTATGCATCATACATGTTGTTGAAGGTCATGAATTTACACATGTAAAAGTGTTGTTCGTATTAATGCACCATTTTAAATTAAAAGTAATAGTTGTTAATTGTGATGGTATTAATTTTGCATCATTGTGTGTATAGGGGTTTCTTGTGGCTATGAAAGCAAAAACTAGAGAGCATTGGTGTGAATTTATCAGGATACGTTTTTGTTAAAAGTAACCTCATGTACATAGAGCTTACAGATTATAAGGTTAAATGCATTTTGTTAGGTTGGCAGGGAAGGGGGTCCCTTATTGGGAGATATATGTGTCATATGAAGGATGCAAGTCCTTAATGCTTTGTAAGGATGGTTCATATCTGTTTTTGGTAAAGTTCTTACTAGGAATTTATATCGGTGCCAGGTCTCGGCACTGGATTTACCTTTAGTTGTATGTTAATTTTAACACCTTGCACGCATATCGTATTGGGCTGTTATTTGTGACATAGAGTTTATATCCATTGATGTTGGCTAGGTTTACTCACTGTTGATGTTATTTGTGTTTATACACCTTTGATTGTTTTGTGTTTGTATATGAATTACATGTACCGAATAACCTAATAAAATGTAAAAAAAAAAAAATTGCGCTTGTTATGATAAGGTTAGGTAAGTTCAAAATTAAATTTTTTTGCATCAACATAATTGTAAAAAATATATCTTTAAACGTATAAAAGAAAATTTTAGAAAGGACTTAATTTTAAATGAGTTCTTGCTAATTGACCAGTTTTACCTAATCGGCACGACATATATATATATATATATATATATATATATATATATATATATATATATATATATATATATATGCTAGGAATTCGCAAGAGCAGGCGAAATATTCACAAACACTGATCTCTGGCCGACGGAGACTCGAACCTACGAACCTCATGACAAGGTACGCAGTGCTTTACCGACCGTACCACACTGGTCCAATACCTTGGTATCCAGCTTTCAGGTGGCTGTAAGCCACCTGCCTGAAAGCTGGATGCCTTGGATCAACATCTAGCGTGAGCTGGATGCCAAGGTATTGGACCAGTGGTACGTCGTAAAGCACTGCGTACTTTGTCATGAGGTTCGTAGGTTCGAGTCTCCGTCGCCAGAATCAGTGTTTTATATATATATATATATATATATATATATATATATATATATATATATATATATATATATATATATATATATATATATATATATATATATATATATATATATGCAAGACAACCACTATGAAAAAAGAAAAATATGCGATAAAGTTTATTATGGTCAAACTGGTAAAAGTCTTGAACTAAGATTAAAACAACATAAATATAGCAATAGAACTGGACAAGATTCTAATGCTCTATTTATTCATGTGAGAGATTTTAACCATCCAATTGATTTTCAAAATGCTGAGAAGGTTGTATCAAGCAAGTCCATGGTTGAAAGGAATATAATAGAATCATGTTTCATTAAAAGCAGTTTTGAAAATAATATGAATATTTCTTTTGGTCTATATAAATTGGATTCTTTTATAATTAATAAAATTTGGGAAGAATTTAATGATAAATTGGACTAATCTTAATTCTTGGGAAGAGTTTCAGGTCCTTTCTTATGTTCCTCTTCACAGAGTCGTGAGATGTTACGCTACTGTGAGGTGTAGTCTTTGTTAGTGTGATGTGACTGTGAGGTGTAATCTTGCCCCTTATATAAGCCTTCTTGTCATGTTTCCTTTTATAGTTCCTTGATAATGTGAGTAGTCACGAAAGCGCTTGGAATTCCTCTATTTTTTCATAGTGGTTGTCTTGCATATTTTGATATCACCTGATTACTGTGATCTTTTTGCATATATATATATGTCGTGCCGATTAGGTAAAACTTGCGATTTTGGCTTAAATAGCAACGCTCACCTTGCCATATAAGACAAGTGAAAATTTGTGTATGCAATAATTTCGCCAAAATCATTCTGAACATAACGAAAAAAATATATTTCATTGTGTTTGTTTATTATTAAATTAATGTTAATGTATCTAAAATATATTTAGTTGGGTTAGGCTAAATTAAATTGCGGTTGTTGTAATAAGGTTAGGTAGGTTTTCAAAGTTTCTCTTGGTACAAAATTATAAAGTTTTACATTAACATAAATGAAAAAAATATATCTTTAAACGTATAAGAGAAAATTTTAGAAAGGACTTAATTTTAAATGAGTTCTTGCTAATTGACCAGTTTTACCTAATCGACACGACATATATATATATATATATATATATATATATATATATATATATATATATATATATATATATATATATATATATATATGTATATATATATATATATATATATATATATATATATATATATATATATATATATATATATATATATATATATATATATATATATATATATATATATATACAGTGGAACCCCGGTTAACGAAAAAATCATTGCAGAAGCCTGCTCAAGTGCCATTACCGAACGAATTTCCTTCCTTAAGAAAAAATGTCATTTAGATTAGTCTATTTCAGACCCCCAAAAATACACTTCCACAAGCACTTACAATATTATACTTACATAAACGTACGATTTCCGGGGTGTTCGTTAACCGGGGTTCCACTGTATATATATAAAAATTGTGTTTGTTATAATAAGGTTAGGTAGGTTTTCTAAGTTTCTTTTGATACAAAATTAATTTTTTTTACATTAACATAAATGAAATATGTATATATATCTTTAAACGTATAAGAGAAATTTTTAGAAAGGACTTAATGTTAAATGAGTTCTTGCTAATTGGTCAGTTTTACCTAATCGGCACGATATATATATATATATATATATATATATATATATATATATATATATATATATATATATATATATATATATATATATATATATATATATATATTTATATATATATATATATATATATATATATATATATATATATATATATATATATATATATATATATATATATATATATATATATATATATATATATACGTATATAAACATTGGGCCCCAATCTGGGGTCGCAATAAAAGTTTATAGAAAGTGACATATGAAAGTAAGAATTTATAATTGTGACACCGGGACAGAAATTGATATAAGCCCATGATTTTCTTAAATGTTTAATATTCACAACATCTACTTTTCGAAAGAAGAGTCAAAAGAACTTTTACTGCCTTCAAACTGGACTGTTACAACGTGTATATACCCTTGATTCACCCAGCTCTCGTAGTGTAGTGGATATCACGTCTGCTTAACACGCAGAAGGTCCCAGGTTCGAGCCCTGGCGAGAGCAGTAACCAGCAGTTGCTTCCAGCATAATATTTATAACTATTTTTTTCAGTAGTGCCTTTCCCACCATAAGTATTTACTTTACCGAAGAAGATTCAGGGTATATACATAGAAAGATATATATTCTTCAGGGTAAATTGTGAGTTTATGTTAATCCCAGTTTAAGATATTAAATTATTCTTGAAGTTATCATATATGTAAATTTTGGCATTAATGATTCACGTGGTCAATAGATACAACACACTAAATTAAGTGTTGTAGTAACTGCTTGACCCGAGAGAGATATTCCTCTTATTCCATTACTACTGTAAACTGTACCTGAATGTATGCATGACGCATAGTAACTCTTACTCAGAACTTCAAGATGAAGAGAAGCTGCAGTTCAACAACTCTCTCATGAGACCCAGTAGCTATAATTCAACCTTTTTAACTGGTCAGGGAACTGAGATCAACATGCTGATGATGAACCCCAAGAATAATAATTCAATATTC
Source organism: Cherax destructor (assembly GCA_009830355.1). Lineage (NCBI taxonomy): Eukaryota > Metazoa > Arthropoda > Malacostraca > Decapoda > Parastacidae > Cherax > Cherax destructor. The sequence goes on along the minus strand of WNWK01005147.1, from coordinate 46,990 downwards.
TGATGAAGCCCGGGAGTTGGAACTCAACTTTGTCAAACACTGTTAAAATATAATGAGAGGAAACAACGATGGTGATGTTTGTAGAGTTCTGCACAATATACTGTCTGCATACATCACACAGATGGAGAATATCAAACAAATTTCAGTGTCTGCAGGATCCGATGAGTAGTATCCCCATATTCCATAACCCCAATCCTCTGTGCCTCAGTGAAAGCGACTGGAATAGTGCAGAGTGCGGCATAAGTTTATAAAGCAGATAATGAATAGTTTTGAAGGTTTGAAGGGAATTAGAAGAGGTGTTCACAAGGTATCCTATGGCAAATAATATTTAGATTTCTTACTATCATATTCACAACAATCACATTCTGTTGCAACGCTAATTCCCCAGGTTTCCAACCCCCCATCCTACGAATTGCTCCCCCCACCACCCTTGCAGAATTCACCCTCCTAGCCTCAATCGCATCTTTCATATATATCACACCACAAATCTTTAATTTCTCCACAACGGGCCACCAATAATAATAGTAAATTAGGACATATACATACCAAGTTTAATTTAAGTCTTTCTGAAAGACGCAAGACACCAAAATCCTAAAATTCACTTGTATATTAAGCTTGAAGTGTCAGTTGTTGCACTATCAGGTAATCAACAAGGAAGGATTGAAATAATCAGGTGTGACTCTCAGAAATTATAGCATTAAAAGTGTATTTCAATATTTACAATTCCAATAAAAAATAAAATGGAACTTTCACATGACATATCAGTCCAAACTTTTCTCTAAGTAAGCATACAGCTTTAAAGAAAGTATGTAAGTTTTGTATAAGCTTATCATTCATAACATACGCTTTCTCTTTATGGTACTCTGCCTTGACAAAAAAACTGAGAGATAAACTGCAAATCACCCAGAACAAAATGGTAAGATTCATCCTGGACCTGGGTCCAAGAGAGCATGTAGGCCAGAATGAATTACAACAATTGGATACGTTGAATATTGAAGACAGAGTAAAACAACTTAAATTAAATCAAGTTTATAAAATTGCTCACAAACAGTGTCCAGAATATCTTGCTGCCAATTTTGTCAAGGCTGGGAACCAAAGCAGTCATAGTACTAGGGGGAGAGAGCACAACTTTGTAGTACCCACAGTCAGTGGCCAGGCTTCAAACACTTTTTATTGTACAGCAATAACAGAATGGAACAGACTGCCTGCACATGTCAAAGCCAGTCATAGCATGAGCCAGTTCAAGAAGAGAACCAAAAGGTACCTAATGAAGGTGGAGGAGGTGTTGATTCACTGGGAATTCTCCCGGCCCGGGTCTTTACCAGATGGTGACCCGGCTCCGGCTCCCTGGCGTGGGAGTATCAGAGACCTATGTCTCCCATGGGAGGGGGTGCCCCTCAGCGGCGGGACCAACTGGTCCCAGGCCTAGCCACATTCCCCACCAGCACGAGGCAGGTGGTAGATAGATGCTAGGCCTCTCTGGTCTGCCACCTTCCCCGCCCCAAGGAGGCTGACGGGAAGGGCAGGCTTGCGAGCCGCAGATGGTAGCAAGCTCCAGCCTTGGCACCTACCCTGCCCTAGAAGGGCTGGGCATGGTTATCGACCTACCTAATGAATGTAGCGACAGAAAGGGAGGAGAATGATTTTTTATTTTTTTTAGCTAACACACATGTATATGTAAATAACTCTTTTTACCTTATTCCTAGTATACATATATCCTTTATAATATAATAACATATATATCCTACAATGTATAATAAGGTATAAAAAGGACCCCAATGGAAATAAGTCACTCTGTCTGACTTTTTGGGTTATCCTATGTTCTCTACACATATGCTGCTATGTATGATAATCTATGTAAATGTATTTGTGTATACCTGAATAAACTTACTTACTTACCAATTTGTGACAATACACTTGAGAGCATATTGATGTTATAGTCACATAAAAAGAACATTATGCTAATTTAATCCAGAATGATATTGGAGTAAATTTAACACTGACTAATTTCTGATCAGAAGAAACATTCTCTAATTATTTCACAGAAAAAAAATTGATTAAGAAGATTGAGGACTGATGTCATTCATAATTGATATATTTTAATCCAAAAACTTATGGGTCAGATAGCGCCTCTGGAATGGGAGTCCTTCAAATTTGACCTAAGCAAGGGCAAGGGGAAGATAAGCCCAATTCCTTGGATGAAAAGTCCTTCAAAAGAACCAAGACAAAAAATACAATAGGATAAAATAATACTATACCATTTCGAGATTAAAAGTGGCAAAATGTCATCTACATACTCCATTAAATACACCATTTTCCTTCGAAGTATATTCACCAGTGATGAAATTTTGAAACCGATCGTGACAAACGCTGCCAGCAACGGTAACAACATTACTTTATCTAGGACAGTGAGAATAAATTTCTGTATAAGGCATTTTGTCTTAGAGATAAGAAGAGGAGGCAGAGAGTATGTTTTCCTTGGGCTGGGATGTAAGATATTGGGAGATATCTGGACAACATGAAAGGTAATGGAAGCAATCCTATTTATCCATCTCAGTGCAGGAGGCAACAGTGTTGTTAGACGTGAACTAGATATTTAACAGGTATAGGAAAGTGACAGACATAATTAGAAAGAAGGAAGGGCACCCTGTAATATGTGACATTTTGCCAAAGACAAGAGATGGAACTGAATGGTTTTCCACTGCAATTGATATTAATTGCTGGTTAGACAAACACTGTAAGAAGGTTGCAGAACCTATTTCTGTACAGCAGAAATCTAGAACAGGTGTGGGAGAACTGGCTAGTGCAATGGTAGGACCTGTTAGGGCATTAAATGGGCTTTTGTGGGGTAAAAAGGGATTTGAGCTGTTTAAATTATCAAGATTGTGATACTGAGGACTTTAGGAGTGAACTTCATCACTTAATAAGTTTGGGGTGAAGATAATTACAAATGAACTTGAGAAAAGGATAAGATGAAAAGGAAAAAGACACAGAAGAAAAATAATCTTAAAATATTTTATACAAGTAGTAGAAGTGCCAGCAAGAAGAGGAACGAATTACATCTGGCTGCATGCATGGGAATCATTGTTGTTATTGCAATAGTTGAGAAACGGTTTGAGTTGAAAAGTCGAGAAATAATCGCTGAATGTTTCAGTCATAAGTTGTTTGACTTTGATAGAAATAACGAGAAGGGGGTTGAGGTAACACAATATGTCCGAGAAAATATGAATTTTTCATAAAAACACTACACAAATCGATGGATTAAAAACATAATCTGTTTAGATAGAATTTCTAGAAAGTACAAAAAAAATCAATTTAGATGTCGAAATTGTTTGGGCTTCTAGACACGATAACGTAGTAATAGTAGGATATTTAACTTTGGTCAAATTGACTGGACCTCTTTGATTGGTAATATGGATTCCATTGATTTCCTGGAAGTAGTTCAGGAATGTTTTTTGAAACAGTCTCTTGGAGAGTCTTCCAGAGATAATAATTTCCTCAGTCTTGTTTTGTCATATAAGAAAATCCTCGTAAATAATAAGAAAATCCTCGTAAATAATCTTGAGATCACTGAAGAGCTTGCTCAATACGGGAATAAGGATAATAGAGTAAAAATCTCCGATTTTCGTCCTGTTGATTATGATAGACTTAGGGAAGATATGTCTAGTCTCGACTGAAGTTATCTAGCAAAGATATATAACCCCAGTCGAGACTTTCAATGACGAAGGTATCTGCAACAATGACTTTTTTTTTTCATAATGTGTCATGTGCGCAAAGTATTAAATATATTCCCCAGAGAGAAATTAAGCCAAATAAAGAGAAAGGATAAATTAGCAGACAAAAAAGGAAAGAGAAGAGGGTAAAATTATTGACAAATACGTTCGACTTAAAATAGATGTAAAGAAAGTGATTAGAAGGGCTAAACGTGACTATGAATTTAATGAAGCTAATTAATAAAAAATAAATCCATAAGGGTTCTTTCAAGTGAATAGCAATTAATAATTATTTAGTTCCTCAAGAAAACAGAGTAATATTGCTGTCACGAGGGACATGGTTATTAAAAAGTATATAAGCTAAAACAAAATAAGTCCACGGGCCCTGATGAATTGATTCTAAGGCCACTTAAAAAGTGCAAGTGGGAACTTAGAGAGCCACTAACGAGCGTGTTTAATGCATATTTCCAAACTGATGTTGTGCCAGAGATGTGAAAGATGGCTAATGTAATTCTTATATTTAAATCAAAGGATAAGCCAACTCCATAAAATTACCTCCCAATAATCCTGACGTCTATAGTAGACAACTAATTAGAATCAATTATAACCCATATTATTAGAAGCCATCTTAATAAGAATAATTTAATTAACAAGTCTCAACATGGATTCAAAAGACGTCGTTCCTGTGTGACAAACTTACTGACATTCATTTAAAACACATTTGAGGCAGTTAACAATGATAAAGTATTTGATGTTGTATATTTGGATTTCAGTAATACATCCCTTAGAGTACTTCACAAATGACTGTTAAGAAAGTGGCAGCTCATGGTATAGGAGGAAAAGTTCTGACATGGATCGAGGCATGGCTAACCAATAGAAAGCAGAGAGATTGCAATAATGAGGTCAAGTCTGAATTAGGACCAGTCACTAATGGCGTTCCAAAATTATCAGTTTTACATTCATTGTTGTTCAAAATTTACATTAATGACCTTGCTAAAGGAAATATATATGACTAAAAGATTCTGAGGATACCATTGAACTTCAGGAGGATTTTAACAAATTAATGTCATGATCTGAAAAGTGGCAGATTCAGTTCACTGTGGACAAATGTAAAGTTCTAATCCTTGGGAATGAAAATAATCCTCATAGTTATAAACTAGGTGATGTAGAACTTGGTCACACAGTATGTGAAAAGTACTTGTAAATCATGGTAAGCAGAAATTTGAAGCCAAGACAACAGTGCCTAAGTGCACAATAAGGTTAACAGAGTGCTTGGATTTATTTCAAGAAATATAAGCAACAGGACTCCAAAAGTTATTTTATAGCTATATTCATCACTAGATAATGCCATTGGTCGCCATTCTACAGAATGAACTTAAATACACTGGCGAACATACAGCAAAGGATGACAAAATTAATCTACTGAATAAGGAATCTCTATTGTGATGAAAGATTAAGAACTCTGAACCTTCGCTCTATTAACTATATAAGTTGAAGATGGGTATAAACAAAACAGATATAAATAAAGAACTGTGGATATTGAATCAAGTGAAAATCATAAAATTCGCATTTAAGAACATAAGAAAGGAGGATCACTGCTCCAGGCTTTTTGGTCCATACTTGACAAATCTTTCTCAAACAAAAAATATTTGCATAACCTAGGGAATACACCCTGGCAGAGGCACAGTGTATACAAAAGTATCTTAATATCTGTTGCCTCTGTTCACCTTAGCAGAAAGTAAGCAGATAGAAGTCATTTAATTGTTGTGTCTTCTCCTCAGGAAGGACCTAAGGATCTTAAACCCTATACCAGGCCTATGTCAAATGTGAGGCGTAAAAAGCATGGTTTTCATGGCGCCATGAGCACAAAGCATATCCTCAGAGAGACTTCAAATTTCAATCCAACCAATCACAAGCCTTCTGGACAGAGCTGGAATGTGGCATCACTTGGGTGTTGTCGACTGCTATTGGCTGGGAGCTCGAGAAGTCTTCAGTACTGTCTGAAGTGTTGAAGAAGAAGCATTTCCAACCTCACTCTCTTGATATTTCATCAATTTACACCACTCCAGAATGGCGGTAGGTTACTGATTGTGTTTCCAGTGCATTATTGAATGTTTTAACCTCATTTTGAGATGCAAATTAATTGCCTGAAGTATGTAGAAGTTTTGTTTACATTTTTTTATCATTGATGAGACGAGGCCTGACAAGTACAGAATGCCACGTCCCACTGATTGTAACATATGTGAGGCGAAAACAGACAATGATGATAACAATTGCATGCTGAATCAAATACATTGATATATGAGTACTTTTACCTTGTAAATTTATAAAATTTGCTCAATTTTGATGCTCATTTTGTGTTTTCTGTTCATTTCAGTTAAGCACAAATATGTTTTATGGATCAAGGGCTCAAAGAGAAAGGGATTACATTCTGCCGGAGTTATGTGATAACAGTGACAGTAATGAGGAAGTGGATTCTGTGGATGAATATAAGCCACGGCCACATGCTTCCTCTTCAAGTGAAGATGAACATGAAGATTTGTCTACTAGAAGATAAAGAGGTACAGCAAGGAGAACAAACAAAAGGTGGATATTGACTGTCCTGCAGTCATAAATAGTTATAATGCCCATATGGGAGGCATAGATAAGAATGATATGTTGGTCCACCTCTACAAGTCTCCACTCAAAGCAAAACACTGGTACATGAGGATCTTTGGATATGTCATTGATCTTTGTTGTGTCAATGGCTGGTTGTTGTACAGGCGTGACTGTGCTGCTCTGAAAGAGAAATACATGAACCTCAAGAATTTCTAGTTTTCCATCTCCCATTCAGCAAGAAAGCCAACCAAAGGAATCCCAAGGAGCCTGAGATCCTCTCCAAGTTGTTCAACTTCATGATCTTCTTCACAGTCTTCTTCAATTGAAGAAAATTTCAGTCCCTATGGAAAAAGAAATCATGATGATCCAAGATATGATGAAACAGTACAGCACTGGCCAGTTTCTACAAAGAGGCTTTCATGTAAACATTGCAACACCAACGACAAGAGGATCTACTCGTCATTTTCTTGTTCCTTCTGCAAGGTTAATCTATGTCTAAACTCAACCAGAAATTGTTTCGTGGAATTCCATAAGGATACTCATTTGGTGCCATATCTATATTTTTGAATTTTTTTTGCAATTTTTGTATAATGTCAAATACTATAAATGTGTCAAAATTATTGAAATCAAGTTACTGTACCGTTTGTTTAACCCAGTTGTTTATCAATAAACCTTAAATGTATATATATGCCTTTTATTATCAGTTATTAGTAGCTGTTATGATTCTTTTAGACACTTACCGTTGTCAGGAATTGCATCAAATCTGATGCAAATCTGTCACCTAAAGTTTAACCACTGTTGGGGTTCACCTCATATTTGATTCTGCCAAAAAGGCCATTTTATGGCCCAAAAATAAATAAACTTGCAAAATGAACACAAATAAATATGTCTTAGAATTGCTTATATTATCAGAATATAGGTTGCAAATGTTGCAGTTTCTCAAATTTCATAAATGGCCTGGTATAGGGTTTAAAAGAAAGAAGCCAAACATTTTAACTTTTGGTAATCTAACGTTATTTAACCTTTGGAAGTAACAATCACAGTTCTACAGTGATTATTAATTCCAAAGGTTATTATGGTCATAATGAATATGACCATAATAACCATCAAGTGGCTAAAGAAAACTGTATGAACATCATAAACAATTAGTGTTGCACATGTGTCAAATATATCATGTTCAAGGTGATATGAGAGGTCCGAAGCAGGGTCCGATGATGCTGCTGATGGGAGGTTGCAACTGGATAAGGAATACCTTGTGAGGAGGGATTTCACGGATATGGGTCTCCATGATAAGAATTCTTTTTAAAAAAAAAAAAAAAAGAGTGAAGAGTGTGTGGATGGATAGCACTCAGGACAAATGAAAGGGATCACATATCTCCCTCCAAGACCCATTACGACCAGGTTAACAGGTCATTATTACCTGGGTGCATAATACACTTTTGTCTTTCATCTGTCTTATCTTTTGTCCGGTGTTCCCTTTGGTTTTGCCGCTATAAATGCTTGATTATGGGTAAAAGGAAGCATTTCACACCTTAAACTATAGCTCAAATCATAGGGCTTCACAATGCTTGGCACCAGCCGAAAGAAATAGTGGAGAATGTTGGTGTGTGTGTGAGCGTTCAGTGAGGAACTGGGTGCAGCGTTTCAAGGCTGGTGGCGGTGTCGAGTTACCGTCTGCCAAACCTCGGCCTGGCCCCTCGAAGAAGACATCTGTTCGTACTTTAACTGTGTTAAAGAAGCAGTTAGAGAGTACACCTAAGATAACTGCTAGAGAATTGAAAGAAAAGAACCCACATCTTCTCTCAGAGGTGTCTGTAAGAACTGTTAACAGACGTGTGTCAGAACTGGGCTACAGTAGTCACAGCCAGGTTAAGAAACCGATCCTCTCCAAGCCACAGAAGAAACGTAGGCTGGATTATGCAAAAAAATATCTTCACTGGAATCCTCAACAGTGGTCTGAAGTACTTTGGAGTGATGAAGCAACCTTCACCGTCACCTGTAACCGTGGGGGGACATGTGTACCGGCCCAGAGGTAGTGACCCACTAGACCCATGCTACACATGTGGGGCCACCAAACACCCAGACTAGCTCATGGTTTCAGGGGGTTTCAGTGCTCAGAGTGTTGGTGAACTCATTGTACTTCCTAAAAACCAGTATATGAACCAGTATAATTACCTGGAGTTATTGTGTGACAATTTACCTGAGGCGTTTGACAAGTGTGCGGCTATGGTTATTATGCAGGACGGTGCAACGTGTCATACCGCCAAATCTGTAGTTCAGTGACTTAAGGACTGTGAAGTGAGATTCTTTAATGACTAGCCAGGCAATTCCCTAGACCTAAACCCTATTGAGAACCTCTGGTCAATATTGAAACGAAGTTTACTGGGCAAGGATATCAGTTCCATCTTGATTAAGCACAAAGGACGCAGCACCAAGTATTAAAACCTCATAAGTGTGCAGATATATATATTATAATCTTTCATCCATCGATGTTTGTGTTTTGGTACGTGTGTGGGGGAGGGGCGTCATAATGCCCTGACTAGCACTGTAAAGTTGGTAAATGAGAAAAAGCCAAGAGACAGTGACTACAAAGAAAAAATGGTCAGAGTTAACAGGGGCGGCGATCAAATAAAGAACCCCTACTGATGTCTCTTACCATCCAGTATATAGTAGGATCGTGAAGGTCATGAGACCGGAGACAATTGACATCACGTCAATTGTGTAAAGATAGGGCATTCGCCTCTGAATATTAGCTCTCGACTGGGGAGGAAAGAAAAGCACGTAAATACAAACTCATTCCCTGAGGAATCTAATCAAGTTTGGAAAGAGTTGTGGGAGAGGCTACAAAATATATCTGGTCGTCATTATTCATTTTCGATAAGATTAGGGTGGAATGAAGATGAAAGAGAGTTCGTTTACCAGCCCCCAAGAAAGATGGGCGAGGGTTTAAACGAAGTTCAGCCGGCTATGGCAAATTGCTTTCAGGGAGGTAATGAGATTTCCAGGACATCCATCGATCAGACAGGAGACCAAAAAACCTGATGTGTTTTAGTAACATACAATTTAAAGCCACGAGAAGTAGCCCAGTGGGATACACGGTCGATAGCATTCTGGAGAGAGGCTGCTACAGCGCCTGCGCATGCGCAAGCTATAGCAAAATCATCAACCTAAAGTGATGACCAAATATTAGATGGGAAAACAAAGTCAAGGTAACTGATAGCGAGTAGAAAAAAGAATGGTTCTAAGAACATAACCCTGAGGGACACCTTCAATCTGGATACAATCAGGGGAAAAACATTTTTAATCCAGACACAGAAAAGTCTTTCAAACAATAATGTTTTATTAAGGAAAAGTGGCAGATTGCCATGAAGGCCTAAGGAATGAGCTTAGGTCAAGATGTTATATTGTCTGGTAGTGTCGTACGCTTTTTCAAGGTCAAAGAAGACTGGGATAGCCAAGATAATACTCCGAATACCACACCAAACGTTTATTTACTAGATGTTCCATCAACTTGCAAACTGCACTAGAAGAGCAATGGTTGATAATGGGAGGCATCATGGCCCAGAGTATCTGGATTATCAATGGGCAGAACAACGGCCGTTTTCCATGAACGGGAAAGAACCCCTTGCGACCAAACAAGAATAAAAAGACGTAAGAGGAATACGAGGGCCGTCGGATGTAAATGTTGAAGTATACAAATATGAATGTCATCAGGGCCAGCAGTCGACGGTCGGCAGGCAGAAAGTGTTGACTCAAGATCTTGAAGCGTAAAGGGCACATTTTAAGACACTTCTATTTTAGAAGAAAAATATAAAGGTGTTAACTCTGTGGTAGATTTGGAGGAAAGAACTGAGGGGCACAGATGGAGTATTTGAAATATACGGACAACATGATTTCGGATTGCTGTAGCATCTTCAGCAGGGGTTGTAATGCTGACACTGGCTACCTTAATTAAAAACGTGACCTGGGTGTGGAAAGTACCTGCCACTCAATTTCTGTACTTTTTACAAAACTGCACTCACAGAGGAAGTGCAAGTAACAGTAGAAAGGTAATCTCATCAACAAGTGCATTTTGCTTCATGGATTACACGCCGGGCAACCACACTCACTTGCGTAATATCAAGGAGCAGCTCAGTGGCCCTGTTGTAACAATAATGACCCCATTCAGCACGTTTCAAACGCACTGCAGGAGCACAAGTAGGAGTCTCCCAAGGTACGCATTTCTGAGAATATCTACTTGAGGTTTGGGGTGTTGTATTTGAAGCTGCGGTTAAAACAGAAGTAAATATTTGTAATAACTCATCAGGGGAGGATGAAGGAAGAGGTCGTTCACCAGAAAAGGTTTGACGTGAGTAAAGGGCCCAATCCGCACTTTCATACTGCCAACGTGGGCTATGAGGATGTCGACTAAATGAATGACAGTATGAATGGCAGTATGAAAGTGCGGATTGGGCCCTTTACTCACGTCAAACCTTTTCTGGTGAACGACCTCTTCCTTCATCCTCCCCTGATGAGTTATTACAAATATTTACTTCTGTTTTAACCGCAAAAATGTTTCAAAAATATAGATATGGCACCAAATGAGTATCCTTTCTGTATTTATTGTGACATAAACATTTTTTCAGAGGTATTTATGCATCTTGTTTCTTATGGAATTCCACGAAACAATTTCTGGTTGAGTTTAGACATAGATTAACCTTGCAGAAGGAACAAGAAAATGACGAGTAGATCCTCTTGTCGTTGGTGTTGCAATGTTTACATGAAAGCCTCTTTGTAGAAACTGGCCAGTGCTGTACTGTTTCATCATATCTTGGATCATCATGATTTCTTTTTCCATAGGGACTGAAATTTTCTTCAATTGAAGAAGACTGTGAAGAAGATCATGAAGTTGAACAACTTGGAGAGGATCTCAGGCTCCTTGGGATTCCTTTGGTTGGCTTTCTTGCTGAATGGGAGATGGAAAACTGGAAATTCTTGAGGTTCATGTATTTCTCTTTCAGAGCAGCACAGTCACGCCTGTACAACAACCAGCCATTGACACAACAAAGATCAATGACATATCCAAAGATCCTCATGTACCAGTGTTTTGCTTTGAGTGGAGACTTGTAGAGGTGGACCAACATATCATTCTTATCTATGCCTCCCATATGGGCATTATAACTATTTATGACTGCAGGACAGTCAATATCCACCTTTTGTTTGTTCTCCTTGCTGTACCTCTTTATCTTCTAGTAGACAAATCTTCATGTTCATCTTCACTTGAAGAGGAAGCATGTGGCCGTGGCTTATATTCATCCACAGAATCCACTTCCTCATTACTGTCACTGTCATCACATAACTCTGGCAGAATGTAATCAATTTTTCTTTGAGCCCTTGATCCATAAAACATATTTGTGTTTAACTGAAATGAACAGAAAACACAAAATGAGCATCAAAATTGAGCAAATTTTATAAATTTACAAGGTAAAAGTACTCATATATCAATGTATTTGATTCAGCATGCAATTGTTATCATCATTGTCCGTTTTGGCCTCACATATGATACAATCAGTGGGACGTGACATTCTGTACTTGTCAGACCGAGCCTCATAAATGATAAAAAAATGTAAACAAAACTTCAAGTGCATTCATTTGTTACTTCTAAATACCTCAGGCAATTAATTTGCATCTCAAAATGAGGTTAAAACATTCAATAATGCACTGGAAACACATTCAGTAACTTACCGCCATTCTGGAGTGGTGTAAATTGGTGAAATATCAAGAGAGTGAGGTTGGAAATGCTTCTTCTTCAACACTTCAGACCGTACTGAAGACTTCTGGAGCTCCCAGCCAATATCAGTCGACAACACATAAGTGACGCCACATTCCAGCTCTGCCCAGAAGGCTTGTGATTGGTTGGATTGAAATTTGAAGTGTCTCTGAGGATATGCTTTGTGCTCATGGCGCCATGAAAACCATGCTTTTTACGCCTCACATTTGACATAGGCCTGGTATAGGGTTTAAGATCCTTAGGTCCTTCCTGAGGAGAAGACACAACAATTAAATGACTTCTATCTGCTTACTTTCTGCTAAGGTGAACAGAGGCAACAGATATTAAGATACTTTTGTATACACTGTGCCTCTGCCAGGGTGTATTCTCTAGGTTATCTAAATATTTTTTGTTTGAGAAAGATTTGTCAAGTATGGACCAAAAAGCCTGGAGCAGTGATCCTCCTTTCTTATGTTCTTAAATGCGAATTTTATGATTTTAACTTGATTCAATATCCACAGTTCTTTATTTATATCTGTTTTGTTTATACCCATCTTCAACTTATATAGTTAATAGAGCGAAGGTTCAGAGTTCTTAAGTAACACGCCTCAATGAGTGCCATACTAACCCAGCTACAGTACACAAGTGCAACATCTGGGTATCTTTACTCGTTGATGTTTGGTCATCCAGTTACTTTATCAATACAAAGCATCATCGCTCTTAGACTGAGGGACTGATTACCTCACCTTCCACTATTTGTTGTATATATTTCCAATATATACGAGTAATGACCGTAGGTAGTAAAATCGTAGACAGCAACCGCCCAGGTAGGGCGGTGTAAAACGAAAGTCAGTAATATTTTTACATGATGGTAGGATTGCTTTTGTGTTTTTTCTGTCTCATAAACATGCAAGATTTCAAGTACGTCTTGCTACTTCTACTTACACTAAGGTCACACTACACATGCATGTATATATATACACTCCTCTCTGGGTTTTCTTCTATTTTCTTATTAGTTCTTGTTCTTGTTAATTTTCTCTTATCTCCATGGGGAAGTGGAATCGAATCCTTCCTCCGTAAGTCATGTGTGTCGTAAGAGGCGACTTAAATACCGGGAGCAAGAGGCTAGTAACACCTTTTCCTGTATACATTCCTAAAGTCAAAAAGTTTTTTTTTTTTTTGGGCCACCCTGCCTCGGTGGGATACGGCGTTTTGATGAAAGAGGAAGAACATGTAATGATAAAGCTACTGGATGACGTAACGTCTGCAAGATCCTCAGATGTTCCACATGTATTCTAATTCATTATAACATGTTTGCCCTCCCTATGTTTTCAAATTATTTTCTTCATTTTCTTGTCACTGTTGGTCAAAATATGTCTGGGGAAATATTAAAGGTAGCAAAACTTGCTTTAAAAGTTTATTAAAAACTGACATAAAAATAATAATAATTAATTAATTTTTAATTAAGACACCGGGAAAGAAATTGGTGAAATTATATTGTTTTCTTAAGAGTTTAAAATTTACCACATCTAATTTTTGAAGCTAAAAAGTCAAAGAACTTTTAGAGACTTCAAACTGCACAGTAACACTGAGTGTATTCCCTGAATACACTCAGCTCTCGTAGTGTAGTGGATATCACGTCTGCTTAACACGCAGAAGGTCCCAGGTTCGAGCCCTGGCGAGAGCAGTAACCACCTGTTGTTTCTCACTTCCAGTGGTAGTTGTGTTTACCTGATGTTCTTGATAACTTTTTTCACACTCAATTTGCCTCAATTCAGCTGTGTTCCATTCCCACCCAAGTGAACAAGGTGACTTAGGGTATATGCATCGAAAGATGTATATACCCTTGTATATACCCTTGTATATACCTTGTATATACCTGATGTATATACATTCCCTGAATCAAGGCAAATAAATCGCGAGTTTGCTAATCTCAGTTAAGCTTATAAGTGTCGCATAAGTTATTTGTGGGTTTAATAACCCATGTGAGGTCAATAGCTACAACACACTAAACTAAAAGTGTTGTTGTAGCTGCACGACCCGAGAGATGTATTACTCTTATTCCATTACTACTGTCCACTGTATCTGAATGTATGCATGACACATAGTAACTCTTACTCAAAACTCGCAAGTAGAAACTGCAGTTCAACAACTCTGTCATGAGACCTAGTAACTATAACTCAACCTTTTTAACTGGTCAAGGAACTGGAGATCAATACTCTCATGATTAAGCCCAAGAGCAGTAGCTCAACATCCTCAGGAAGCCCAGAAGCTGGAACTCAACTCAGATAAACACTGAAAATATAACGAGGAGAAACCAAATTGGCGAAGTTCATATATCTCAGAACAATATTTGATGAACAAACATAGGAAAGAAGAACATTAGATGAATATGGGTCACTGTGCAGTCTGAGGAAAGTATCCCCGTAATCTATAACCCCAGTCCTTAGTGCCTCAGTGCACACGACTGGAGTTGTGTAGAGTTCATAATGCGGTTAAATATTTGTTTTAAATATCTGAAGGGAATCAAAAGGCATTCACAAGGTATCGTATGGAAATTATTATTTAAATTTCTTCAGTGTAAATGGTAAATTAGAACATAAATCAAGTCTAATTCAGATATTTCAGAGGGATCAAAAAGACTAATATCCTAAAATCCACAAGTATAGTAAGTTTGAAGACACTCAAATGTTGCTTTATCAGGTATAATCAACAAGGAAAGGTTGAAGCCAATCAGATGCGACGCTCAGAAATTATCACCAGCATCAAAACAAAAATGCAGTAAGGTATAAAAGTTATACCATTTCGAGAATAAAAGTAGCAAAATGTGATCTACACACACCATTATATACACCAACCTTTTACGAAAGTTACCAGAGCCTTGAAATTTTCAAGAGGATCAGAGGAACCTGTCTCCACCTATCACACGGAAATAAAATTTGGGAATGACCTATGTAGCACCTATGTAAATAGTCCCATGAAACTCGGCCAAGCTACATTCCACAAGCGCTGAAAAGTTTAAGCCAATCGAATATTGTATTCTCGAGTATTAGACGAGAATTTGAGAAATGCCCCGGCATTATAGTGGCTTTCTTTGTACTTAACGAATCAAAATGGCAATTATATATTGTAACCTTTGCAAAGAAATAAAGTCTTTAATATTTTTAAATATTTTAAATGCGATCGAAAAGTTTTTTTTGAATGTTATGGAAATAAATAAGTCTCTCTTCGTTACACTTAACAACGCCATGACACCCCTAGATTTTTTTCATAGTTATCATTTGACTTTTGCATTATTTTAAAATCCTCTTCAATCCAGTAAGAAAAAATGCAGTATTTCAATTTAAAAATATCCAATTTCATAAATTTGTCAACAAAATTTGGTAAACTGACACACACACACATTAACATACACAAGCATTTAGGGTTTGAAACTGATCAGAAGAAGCATTCTCTAGAAATAACATTTAAAATAATTTGCTTAAAAAAATTGGTAAACTTAAATTTACGCAACTGAATGACACGCTGATTTTAAAATTCCTTTATATGGTAAAAGTTTGAAGATGATCAGAAAAGACATTATCTTGTAATTTGGTGTGATTACATCGATTTCCATTTTTTTTACTATTTCAAAAAAAATCTAACTTTCGCCTGCTGGGACTAAGCTAATAAGGAATTATCTGTCTTATATAATACATCGTCAATAAGAGTTTGCAGTCAATCAAGAAAAACATTCTTTAGTTTTTAAATAAAAAGGAATATCACTATTTATTAAAAAAAATGGCAAATTAGGACGTATGCCAGCCAATAGCAGCCTGAACCTTGTGGTCTAGAAATCACATCAGTGGAAAAAAAATAAAATTCCATCAGATGAATCATTCTTCAGTTATGTCATGGATCCCAACGATTCTAAGTTTTGTATTATTTTACATCAACAAATTTTCTTTGCCCTAAGATGATACCATCCTGGCCCTAAGATGATACCATCCTGGCCCTAAGATGATACCATCCTGGCCCTAAGATGATACCATCCTGGCCCTAAGATGATACCATCCTGGCCCTAAGATGATACCATCCTGGCCCTAAGATGATACCATCCTGGCCCTAAGATGATACCATCCAGGAACTAAGATGATAGCATCCTGGCCCTAAGATGATACCATTCTGGCCCTAAGATGATACCATCCTGGCCCTAAGATGATACCATTCTGGCCCTAAGATGATACCATCCTGGCTATAAGATGATAGCATCCTGGCCCTAAGATGATACCATCCTGGCTTAAGATGATACCATCCTAGCCCTAAGATGATACCATCCTGGCCTTAAGATGATACCATCCTGACCCTAAGATGATACCATCCTGGCCCTAAGATGATACCATCCTGGCCCTAAGATGATACCATCCAGGAACTAAGATGATACCATCCTGGCCCTAAGATGATACCATCCTGGCCCTAAGATGCATCAGAAATTTAATTTTGAATTCTTTAAGATGAAGAAAACTTAAAATTATTTCACGTGATTTCACTAAAATAAAATTTCTCACTCTTTTACACATAAAATGGTCAAATCTGTAGGAACACATTTGAATTTTACTCTGCGTCTTCGCCGAATTTTTACCCACCTTGTTTGAGCATCTGAAGCTGCAACACTGAAGATTCTTGAAAGTTATCCAAGACATTCCAGGATGCTGAAAATCTGTTCAACACCTTTTGCCATATGGCACTTGAATATGGCACTTGCATACGGCGCTTAAACATGGCACTTGCACATGGCACTTGCACACAGCACTTGCACATGACACTTGCACATGGCACTTACATATGGCACTTGCACATGTCACTTGCACATGACACTTGCACATGGCACTTGCACATGGCACTGGCACATGGCACTTGCACATAGCACTTGCACATGACACTTGCACATGGCACTTGCACATGACACTTGCACATGGCACTTGCACATGACACTTGCCCATGACACTTGCACATGACACTTGCACATGACACTTGCACATGACACTTGCACATGACACTTGCACATGACACTTGCATATGGTGCTTGCACATGGCACTTGCACATGGCACTTGCACATGACACTTGCACATGCCACTTACACATGACACTTGCACATGCACTTGCACATGGCACTTGCACATGGCACTTGCACATGACACTTGCATATGGCGCTTGCACATGGCACTTGCACATGACACTTGCACATGACACTTGCACATGACACTTGCACATGACACTTGCACATTACACTTGCACATGACACTTGCACATGACACTTGCATGCACCATGCACTGACACTTGCACATGACACTTGCACATGACACTTGCACATGCACTTGCACATGACACTTGCACATGACACTTGCATGCCACATGGCACTTGCACATGCACTTGCACATGACACTTGCACATGGCCTTGCACATGGACACTTGCACATGAGCACTTGCAATGACCTTGCACATGACACTTGCACATGCACTTGACATGACACTTGCACATGACACTTGCACATGACACTTGCACATGACACTTGCACATGACACTTGCACATGACACTTGCACATACACTTGCACATGACACTTGCACATGACACTTGCAATACACTTGCAATGACACTTGCACATGACACTTGCACATGACACTTGCATATGACCTTGACATTGCACTTGCACATGACACTTGCACATGACACTTGCACATGACACTTGCACATGACACTTGCACATGACACTTGCACATTACACTTGCACATGACACTTGCACATGACACTTGCACATGACACTTGCACATGACACTTGCACATGACACTTGCACATGACACTTGCACATGACACTTGCACATGACACTTGCACATGACATGAATGACACTTGCACATTACACTTGCACATGAATGCGACTTGCACATGACACTTGCACATGACACTTGCACATTACACTTGCACATGACACTTGCACATGACACTTGCACATGACACTTGCATACTTGCACATGACACTTGTACATGGCACTTGCACATAACACTTGCATATGGCGCTTGCATATGGCACTTGCACATGGCACTTACATATGGCACTTGTACATGCCAATTTTTCCAGAAATTTGGTGCTCCTTACCGTACACAGGTAATTAAAATTTGAACCCGATTGGATAGGGTGTTCTCGAGTTATAAGATAAAGAAAAAACTGGAGGAAGAAAATAAGAAAATAAAATCTATCAGGCAACTTGTTGAAGGTTTCCTTCGAAGAAGCATATAAATGGTTTCCTTGGGTTTATTATTCTCGCTCTCATATCATGGAAATCAATAGGCTTATTTTTTGAAACTTACATTAACTATTTCTCAGTGTTGACCTAGCCTCCAGTTTCAGCCAGTCTCTGATTCAGAGGTTCCTCCCCTCTCACTGATCCAGAGGTTCCTACCCTCTCTGATCCAGAGATTCCTCCCCTCTCTGATCCAGAGATTCCTCCCCTCTCTGATCCAGAGATTCCTCCACTCTCTGATCCAGAGATTCCTCCCCTCTCTGATCCAGAGATTCCTCTTCTCTCTGATCCAAAGATTCCTCCCCTCTCTGATCCAGAGATTCCTCCCCTCTCTGATCCAGTGATTCCTCCCCTCTCTGATCCAGAGATTCCTTACCTCTCTGATCCAGAGATTCTTCCCCTCTCTGATCCAGAGATTCCTCCCCTCTCTGATTCAGATATTCCTCCCCTCTCTGATCCAAAGATTCCTCCCCTCTCTGATCCACAGAATCCTCCCCTCTCTGATCTAGAGATTCCTCCCCTCTCTGACCCAGTGATTCCTCCTTTCTCTGATCCAGAGATTTCTCCCCTCTCTTATCAAGAGATTCCTCCCATCTCTGATTCAGAGATTCCTCCCCTCTCTGATCTAGAGATTCCTCCCCTCTCTGATCCAGAGATTCCTCCCTTCTCTGATCCAGAGATTCCTCCCCTCTCTGATCCAGAGATTCCTTCCCTCTCTGATCAAGAGATTCCTCCCCTCTCTGATCAAGAGATTCCTCCACTCTCTGATCCAGAGATTCCGCCCCTCTCTGATCCAGAGATTCCTCAACTCTCTGATCCAGAGATTCCGCCCCTCTCTGATCCAGAGATTCCTCAACTCTCTGATCCAGACATTCCTCCCCTCTCTGATCAAGAGATTCCTCCCCTCTCTGATCCAGAGATTCCTTCTCTCTTAGATTCAGAGATTCTTCCCCTCTCTGATCCAGAGATTCCTCCCCTCTCTGATCCAGAGATTCCTCCCCTCTCTGATCTAGAGATTCCTCCCCTCTCTGATCAAGAGATTCCTCCCCTCTCTGATCCAGAGATTCCTCCCCTCTCTGATCCAGAGATTCCTCCCCTCTCTGATCCAGAGATTTCTCCCCTCTCTGATCCAGAGATTTCTCCCCTCTCTGATCCAGAGATTCCTCCCCTCTCTGATCCAGAGATTCCTCCACTCTCTGATCCAGAGATTCCTCCACTCTCTGATCCAGAGATTCCTCCACTCTCTGATCCAGATATTCCTCCCCTCTCTGATCCAGAGATTCCTCCCCTCTCTGATCCAGAGATTCCTCCCCTCTCTGATCCAGAGATTCCTCCCCTCTCTGATCCAGAGATTCCTCCCCTCTTAGATCCAGAGATTCTTCCCCTCTCTGATCCAGAGATTCCTCCCCTCTCTGATCCAGAGATACCTCCCCTCTCTGATCAAGAGATTCCTCCCTCTCTGATCAAGAGATTCCTCCCCTCTCTGATCAAGAGATTCCTCCCCTCTCTGATCAAGAGATTCCTCCCTCTCTGATCAAGAGTTTCCTACCCTCTCTGATCCAGAGATTCCTACCCTCTCTGATCCAGAGATTCCTCCCCTCTCTGATCCAGAGATTCCTCCCCTCTCTGATCAAGAGATTCCTCCCCTCTCTGATCCAGAGGTTCCTCCCCTCTCTGATCAAGAGATTCCTCCCCTGTCTCCTCTCCCCATCAAGGTCGCAGCTATGATGTTTCAGTGTACTAAACATTTTTCAGTTTATTAAATCGATTTCTATATTAATAATGAAACAATTACATATTCCACTTATGATTTACTGAACACTCCATATGCAACACTATTGTGCAAAAACAGGAACAGTAATGAAGAAACTGCACTGGCTCTCTTCACTTTCATTTAATATCACAATGAAAACTAAACAAAAAAATATTCAACTTTCAGATTTAATTTAAATATTATAAAGAGCCTTTTGCTGATCAGTATAACTCTCTGAAAATTAAAATTTATTACGAATATGATGTTTTCATTAATGAAACTGGTTCTTATTAGCAGATAATGAAAATACTTGTGGGGGACTTCTTGTTGGGTTTGAATTATAGTATGCTCTGTACATCAAGCTTCTTGTTGGGTCTGAATTATAGTATGCTCTGTACATCAAGCTTCTTGTTGGGTCTGAATTATAGTATGCTCTGCACATCAAGCTTCTTGTTGGGTCTGAATTATAGTATGCTCTGTACATCAAGCTTCTTGTTGGGTCTGAATTATAGTATGCTCTGCACATCAAGCTTCTTGTTGGGTCTGAATTATAGTATGCTCTGTACATCAAGCTTCTTTCACTGCTTGAATTGGATCTATACCAGGACTATCTCCAGCAAATTCATCGATGGAAATAGAATAATGATTTAAAATGTTCTCTGGCTTACAATGTCGAGCACTGGCTGGTTTTGGAAAGTCTCGCTTTGACAAAAAAAAATTAACTTCATGACAGAAACTATGTACATTGATTTATTTTTGGAAAAATATTAACTGAACTTGTCTTTCAGATCCTGAAGGTGACTCATTCTCGATTTTGAGGTATTCTTTGATTTTTTTTTATGGTTTTAGCAAAAGGAGAACAAAAAGAAATGTTACTTTATTTAAAAGAACCTTTTCAGTACTTTTGCTTTGCTATGAATGTTTGAATTATTTTTTAGTTGCCATTAACAGTTACATCCACTTTACAGCTTGTATATAAGGAATTCAAAAATCTTAATATTATCCACATATTGAGTGAGTAATTATTTAAACTCGTACATTAAGCGTAACTAGAAATACATTTACTTTAGTTTGAAAAAATGTAAAAATAGACAAAATACAGTATAATGTGATTCTTTATTGACTACGTTTCGCCCATATAGTGGGTTTTATCAAGTCACAAACCTGAGCAGAGAGTACATGAGTATGTATAGGGAGCATAGTGAAGTGGAGAGTCAGGTGGAGAATGTTGAGGAGGTCGGGTTTGAGAAGGACCTGGACGAGAGGGCAAGAAGGTGTGTTGCAGAGCAGGATAATGATGAAGAAGTTTCCTGGCAAGGGGTTCAGCTGTGTTGTAAAAGCCGTTGCTCGAGATGAAATTGTTAGATATACAGATGAGCGATGATTCCAAGATCCTGCGACGCTGAGTGTCTTCTTCCCTGGCGATGAATCTTATGTCTCTGTAGTTAATTAAATGGTTGTGGCATTCCCAAAATTGTTAATTCTACATGCATATTGGTGTTCTTAAATACCTCTTTGAAGGTCTCTGGATGTCTCGCCCACGAACAATTGGTAGCAATCGTTGCAAGATTTTATATACACCAATGCAGAGGTTTAAATCTTGTAGAGTCTCTTACTGGTGATGTCTTTGATGGTGGTGGATGTGAAGGTAGATACTTGGAATGAGGTATTAGAAAAGATGTTTGAAATTTGTTTGGGAAGGGAGTTAGTGAGGGGACTATAATTCAGACCCAACAAGAAGTCCCCCACAAGTATTTTCATTGTCTGCTAATAAGAACCAGTTTCATCCATGATAACATCATACTCGTAATAAATTTTAATTTTCAGAGAGTTATACTGATCAGCAAAAGACTCTTTTTAATTTTTTAATTAAATCTGAAAGTTGAATATTTTTTGTTTAGTTTAATTGTGATATTAAATGAAAGTGAAGAGTGGCAGTGCAGTTTCTTCATTACTGTTCCTGTTTGTACACAACTGTGTTGCATATGGAGTGTTCAATAAATCATAAGTGGAATATGTTATTGTTTCATTATTAATATAGAAATCGATTTAATAAACTAAAAAATGTTTAATACACTGAAACATCATAGCTGCGACCTTGATGAGGAGAGGGGAGGAATATCTGGATCAGAGAGGGGAGGAATCTGTGGATCAGAGAGGGGAGGAATATCTGGATCAGAGAGGGGAGGAATCTGTGGATCAGAGAGGGGAGGAATCCTTGGATCACAGAGGGAAGGAATCTCTGGATCAGAGAGGGGAGGAATCACTGGATCAGAGAGGGGAGGAATCTCTAGATCAGAGAGGAGAGGAATCTCTAGATCAGAGAGGGAAGGAATCTCTAGATCAGAGTGGGGAGGAATCTCTGGATCAGAGAGGGGAGGAATCCCTTGATCAGAGAGGGGAGGAATCTCTGGATCACAAAGAGGAGGAATCTCTGGATAAGAGAGGGGAGGAATCTCTGGATCAGAGAAGAGAGGAAACTCTAGATCAGAGAGGAAAGGAATCTCTGGATCAGAGAGGGGAGGAATCTCTTGATTTAAGAGGGGAGGCCTCTCTGGATCAGAGAGGGGAGGAAACTCTGGATCAGAGAGGGGAGGAATCTCTGGATCAGAGAGGGGAGGAATCTATGGATCAGAGAGGGGAGGAAACTTTAGATCAGAGAGGGAAGGAATCTCTGGATCAGAGAGGGAAGGAATCTCTTGATCAGAGAGGGGAGGCCTCTCTGGATCAGAGAGGGGAGGAATCTCTTGATTAGAGAGGGGAGGCCTCTCTGGATCAGAGAGGGGAGGAAACTTTGGATCAGAGAGGGGAGGAATCTCTGGATCAGAGAGGGGAGGAATCTCTGGATCAGAGAGGGGAGGAAACTCTAGATCAGAGAGGGAAGGAATCTCTGGATCAGAGAGGGGAGAAATCTCTTGATTAGAGGGGGGAGGCCTCTCTGGATCAGAGAGGGGAGGAAACTCTCGATCAGAGAGGGGAGGAATCTCTGGATCAGAGAGGGGAGGAATCTCTGGATCAGAGAGGTGAAGAAACTCTAGATCAGAGAGGGAAGAAATCTCTGGATCAGAGAGGGAAGGAATCTCTTGATCAGAGAGGGGAGGCCTCTCTGGATCAGAGAGGGGAGGAATCTCTGGATCAGAAAGGGGAGGAATCTCTGAATCAAAGAGGGGAGGAATCTATGGATCATAGAGGGGAGGAATCTCTAGATCAGAGAGGGAAGGAATCTCTGGATCAAAGAGGGGAGGAATCTCTGGATCAGAGAGGGGAGGAATCTCTGGATCAGAGAGGGGAGGAATCTCTGGATCACAGAAGGGAGGAATCTCTAGATCAGAGAGGGAAGGAATCTTTGGATCAGAGAGGGGAGGAATCTCTGGATCAGAAAGGGGAAGAATCTTTGGATCAGAGAAGGGAGAAATCTCTGGATCAGAGAGGGGAGAATCTCTAGGTCAGAGAGGGGAGGATTCTTAGGATCAGAGAGGGGAGGAATCTTTGGATCAGAAAGGGGAGGAATCTCTTGATCAGAGAGGGGAGGCATCTCTGGATCAGTGAGGGAGGAATCTCTGAATCAAAGAGGGGAGGAATCTCTGGATCAGAGAGGGGAGGAACCTCTGGATCAGAGAGGGAAGGAACCTTTGGATCAGAGACTGGCTGAACCTGGAGGCGAGGTCAACACTGAGAACTAGTTAATGTAAGTTTCAAAAAATAAGCCTATTGATTTCCGTGATATGAGAGGGAGAATAATAAACCCAAGGAAACCATTTATATGCTTCTACGAAGGAAACCTTCAACAAGTTGCCTGATACACTTTATTTTCTTATTTTCTTCCTCCAGTTTTTTTCGGGTTTCTTTATCTTATAACTCGAGAACACCCTATCCAATCTGGTTCAAATTTTAAATACCTGTGTACGGTAAGGAGCACCAAATTCCTGGAAAAAATTAGCATGTACAAGTGCCATATGCAAGTGTCATGTTCAAGTGTCATGTGCAAATGTCATGTCCAAGTGCCATGTGCAAGTGCCATGTTCAAGCGAAATATGCAAGTGTTATGTGCAAGTGCCATGTGCAAGTGTCATGTGCAAGTGTTATGTGCAAGTGCCATGTGCAAGTGTCATGTGCAAGTGTCATGTGCAAGTGCCATGTTTAAGCGCCATATGCAAGTGCATATGCAAGTGCCATGTGCAAGCGCCATATGCAAGTGTCATGTGCAAGTGCCATGTGCAAGTGTCATATGAAAGTGTCATGTGCAAGTGTCATGTGCAAGTGTCATGTGCAAGTATCATGTGCAAGTGTCATGTGCAATTGTCATGTGCAAGTGTCATTTGCAAATGCTATGTGCAAGTGCCATATGCAAGTGCCATGTGCAAGTGCCATGTGCAAGTGTTATGTGCAAGTGCTGTGTGCAAGTGCCATGTGCAAGTGCCATGTTTAAGCGCCGTATGCAAGTGCCATATTCAAGTGACATATGGCAAAAGATGTTGAACAGATTTTCAGCATCCTGGAATGTCTTGGATAACTTTCAAGAATCTTCAGTGTTGCAGCTTCAGATGCTCAAACAAGGTGGGTAAAAATTCGGCGAAGACGCAGAGTAAAATTCAGATGTGTTCCTACAGATTTGACCATTTTATGTGTAAAAGAGTGAGAAATATTAATTTAGTGAAATCACGTTAAATAATTCTAAGTTTTCTTCATATTAAAGAATTCAAAATTTAATTTCTGATGCATCTTAGGGTCAGGATGGTATCATCTTAGGGCCAGGATGGTATTATCTTTGGGCCTGGATGGTATCATCTTAGTGCCAGGATGGTATCATCTTAGGGCCAGGATGGTATCATCTTAGGGCCAGGATGGTGTCATCTTAGGGCCAGGATGGTATCATCTTAGGGCCAGGATGGTATCATCTTAGGGCCAGGATGGTGTCATCTTAGGGCCAGGATGGTATCATCTTAGGGCCAGGATGGTATCATCTTAGGGCAAAGAAAATTTGTTGATGTAAAATAATACAAAACTTAGAATCGTTGGGATCCATGACATAACTGAAGAATGATTCATCTGATGGAATTTTATTTTTTTTCCACTGATGTGATTTCTAGACCACAAGGTTCAGGCTGCTATTGGCTGGCATACGTCCTAATTTGCCATTTTTTTTTAATAAATAGTGATATTCCTTTTTATTTAAAAACTAATGTTTTTCTTGATTGACTGCAAACTCTTAATGACGATGTATTATATAAGACAGATAATTCCTTATTAGCTTAGTCCCAGCAGGCGAAAGTTAGAATTTTTATTGAAATAGTAAAAAAAATGGAAATCGATGTAATCACACCAAATTACAAGATAATGTCTTTTCTGATCATCTTCAAACTTTTACCATATGAAGGAATTTTGAAATACAGCGTGTCATTCAGTTGCGGAAATTTAGTTTACCAATTTTTTTAACCAAATTATTTTAAATATTATTTCTAGACAATGCTTCTTCTGATCTGTATCAAACCCTAAATGCTTCTGTATGTTAATGTGTGTGTGGGTCAGTTTACCAAATTTTGTTGACAAATTTATGAAATTGGATATTTTTAAATTGAAATACTGCATTTTTTCTTACTGGATTGAAGAGGATTTTAAAATAATGCAAAAGACAAAAGATAACTATGAAAAAAATCTAGGGGTGTCATAGCGTTGTTAAGTGTAACGAAGAGAGACTTATTTATTTCCGTAACATTCTCAAAAACATTTTCAATCGCATTTAAGATACTTAAAAATATTAAAGATTTTATTTCTTTGCAAAGGTTACTATATATAATTGCCATTTTGATTCGTTAAGTACAAAGAAAGCCACTATAATGCCGGGGCATTTCTCAAATTCTCGTCTAATACTCGAGAATACAATATTCGATTGGCTTAAAATTTTCAGCCCTTGTGGAATGTAGCTTGGCCGAGTTTCATGGGACTATTTACATAGGTGCTACATAGGTCATTCCCAAATTTTATTTCCGTGTGATAAGTGGAGACAGGTTCCTCTGATCCTCTTGAAAATTTCAAGGCTCTGGTAACTTTCGTAGAAGGTTGGTGTATATAATGGAGTGTGTAGATCACATTTTGCTACTTTTATTCTCGAAATGGTATAACTTTTATACCTTACTGCATTTTTGTTTTGATGCTGGTGATAATTTCTGAGCGTCGCATCTGATTGGCTTCAACCTTTCCTTGTTGATTATACCTGATAAAGCAACATTTGAGTGTCTTCAAACTTACTATACTTGTGGATTTTAGGATATTAGTCTTTTTGATCCATCTGAAATATCTGAATTAGACTTGATTTATGTTCTAATTTACCATTTACACTGAAGAAATTTTAATATTAATTTCCATACGATACCTTGTGAATGCCTTTTGATTCCCTTCAGATATTTAAAGCAAATATTTAGCCGCATTATCAACTCTACACAACTCCAGTCGTGTGCACTGAGACACTAAGGACTGGGGTTATAGATTACGGGGATACTTTCCTCGGACTGCACAGTGACCCATATTCATCTAATGTTCTTCTTTCCTATGTTTGTTACATCAAATATTGTTCTGAGATATATGAACTTCGCCCATTTGGTTTCTCCTCGTTATATTTTCAGTGTTTATCTGAGTTGAGTTCCAGCTTCTAGGTTTCCTGAGGATGTTGATCTACTGCTCATGGGCTTAATCATGAGAGTATTGATCTCCAGTTCCTTGACCAGTTAAAAAGGTTGAGTTATAGCTACTAGGTCTCATGACAGAGTTGTTGAACTGCAGTTTCTACTTGCGAGTTTTGAGTAAGAGTTACTATGCGTCATGCATACATTCAGGTACAGTGGACAGTAGTAATGGAATAAGAGTAATACATCTCTCGGGTCGTGCAGCTACAACAACACTTTTAGTTTAGTGTGTTGTAGCTATTGACCTCACATGGGTTATTAAACCCACAAATAACTTATGCGACACTTATAAGCTTAACTGAGATTAGCAAACTCGCGATTTATTTGCCTTGATTCAGGGAATGTATATACATCAGGTATATACAAGGTATATACAAGGGTATATACAAGGGTATATACATCTTTCGATGCATATACCCTAAGTCACCTTGTTCACTTGGGTGGGAATGGAACACAGCTGAATTGAGGCAAATTGAGTGTGAAAAAAGTTATCAAGAACATCAGGTAAACACAACTACCACTGGAAGTGAGAAACAACAGGTGGTTACTGCTCTCGCCAGGGCTCGAACCTGGGACCTTCTGCGTGTTAAGCAGACGTGATATCCACTACACTACGAGAGCTGAGTGTATTCAGGGAATACACTCAGTGTTACTGTGCAGTATGAAGGCTCTAAAAGTTCTTTGACTTTTTAGCTTCAAAAATTAGATGTGGTAAATTTTAAACTCTTAAGAAAACACTATAATTTCACCAATTTTTTTCCCGGTGTCATAATTAAAAATTAATGAATTATTATTATTATTATTATATGTCACTTTTATATAAACTTTTAAAGCAAGTTTTTCTACCTTTAATATTTCCCCAGACATATTTTGACTAACAGTGAGAAGAAAAGGAAGAAAATAATTTGAAAACATAGGGAGGGCAAACATGTTATAATGAATTAGAATACATGTGGAACATCTGAGTATCTTGTAGACGTTACGTCATCCAGTAGCTTTATCATTACATGTTCTTCTTCTTGCAACAGAACGCCGTATCCCACCGAGGCAGGGTGGCCCCCCAAAAAAAAAACTTTTTCTCTTTTTGACTTTAGTAATGTATACAGGAAAAGAGGTTACTAGCCTCTTGCTCCCGGTATTTAAGTCGCCTCTTACGACACACATGACTTACGGAGGAAGGATTCGGTTCCACTTCCCCATGGAGATAAGAGGAAATAAACAAGAACAAGAATTAATAAGAAAATAGAAGAAAACCCAGAGCGGAGTGTATATATATACATGCATGTGTAGTGTGACCTTAGTGTAAGTAGAAGTAGCAACACGTACTTGAAATCTTGCATGTTTATGAGATAGAAAAAAAGACAAAAGCAATCCTACCATCATGTAAAGCAACCGCCCTCCCTGGGCGGTTGCTGTCTACCAACCTACTACCTACGGTCATTACACGTATATAATAGAAATATATACAGCAAATAGTGGAAGGTGAGGTAATCAGTGCCTCAGTCTAAGAGCGATGATGCTTTGTATTGATAAAATAACTGGGTGGCCAAACATCAACGATTAAAGATACCCAGATGTTGCACTTGTGTTCTGTAGCTGGGTTATTATCGCACTCATTGGGGCGTGTTACTTAAGACACCTGCTGTCCTTGTTCACCTAGCACCAAGTAAGTACCTGGGTGTTAGCTGACTGGTGTGGGTCGCATCCTGCAACAAAAATGACCTAAGTTGCCCCAAATGTTCTGCATAACCAAGGCTTTCTATATAGTTTCTCACTGTTATCAGCTATGTCTTTATAAGTTGTATCATGATTAGATCAGTCCCAGAGGAAAAATAACCCGTAATAACCTCGGGAAATTAAAATGTGTCGTTTCCTACTAATAGATTCCTTTAGTCCTTCCTCAGGTTACGACACAACATAATTTCTGCCAGGGGAAGAGAGGCAGCAGATATTAGAAAACGTTTCTATATGCCCTGCTTCGCCAGATTTAACTTGGGTCTTTTTTTTTTTTTGGATATGTTGTGTCCTCAGAGAAAAGTACTCAATGATTATTGTATATATTGCTTTTTCATATAATTTTATATTGCTGATTTTTTCGTTAATAGCTAAAACGAAAATTTCATGCTTTATATTACTATATGACTTATATTATTAGCTTATAATAATAATAATAATAATAATAATAATAATAATAATAATAATAATAATATCTTTATTTACTACAAGTACATGTACATGGTATACAGTCCTAGCTGACATCAATGACATACTACTATATAGAAAATCCCTTGTTATGCTGAGCATTTCGGGGAGATTAGGTCAGTGTCCCAGGATGCGACTCACACCAAGGTACCCATTTTAATGATGGGGAACATAGACAACAGGTGTAAAGTAACACGCCCAATGTTTCTGCCCTGGCTGGGAATCGAACCCAGGCCCTCGCCGTGTGAAGCGAGAGCTTTAGCCACCAGACCACCAGAGCCCATGTAAATAGGATGTAACAACTACATCTCTCACTGTGTTCATTAAAGGAGAGTTTTGATTGGTTGCCAGAACACTGCAGACTACCAACATACTTGTTTCACAGTTCATGCCAGGCTCAAGCTGGTATGAGTCACCAGACGCTGGATCTGCAGGCTCTGCTTCTCTCTCTCTCTCTCTCCTTCTCCTCTCTCTCTTTCTCTCTCTATCTCTCTCTCTCTCTTTCTCGCTGTTCCTCCCAGAGGGAACATTCCATTTTTTTTCTGTGATATCGTGTTATTTAGATTATGTTTTTCGTAGAGTATGTCTCCTTTGATGAGCTGGGACGTTTCATCTCGTAACTCTGTGCAACTCTGATCACAGAGCACTATTTAGACTTAAGTGATATTTGACGTTCTCAGAAGTTAAGTATAGTGAGACACACTAAATCTCTGGGGCTGCACTATA
The DNA here is from genome assembly GCA_009830355.1 of Cherax destructor. Lineage (NCBI taxonomy): Eukaryota > Metazoa > Arthropoda > Malacostraca > Decapoda > Parastacidae > Cherax > Cherax destructor. The sequence goes on along the minus strand of WNWK01005147.1, from coordinate 17,278 downwards.
TGACCCTTGTAGAATTAGTGCTTCTTTATAATAATAATAATAATAATATATATCTCTGGTTGCAAGTTCAACCCTCGACCTACACACTGTCGTAGTCGGGAAATTGTAACTGCTGAACTCAGCTTCAGTAATAAGGGTGTTAAGCCAGTTAGGGTCATTTTGGTCTAACGCTATGTTGTTCAACGCTCTTTCAAACATCACTGCTGTTTGGCACATAGGTCGTTGTATTGTTCAATCTGTTTGGTTGTCTCATTGGTTCAGAAAGATTATCTTAGGACTTGTTGTTGTCAGTCACATTCTAGGTCGAGTCTTATTGAGCACATGAACAATTGCCCAGTATACACACACACACAGGTGCAATCAGTGAAGAGGCGGGGCCAGGAGCAATGACTCGACCCCTGCAACCACAAATAGGTGAGTACAAATGAGTACACACACACACACACAAACACACTTGCACACTTATATTATTCTTGTATGTACTTACGCGTACTCATCATAGTAAAGTACCAGATAGTACTTATTCATAGGAGTATTAAAGTGTATTGTATATTATCCTAAGTGCCCATAGCACCATATGTAAAGTACAGAATAAGTGTGATATATAAATATAATAAGTACTTCAAGATTTATATTCACCCAGTTGCAGTCTAAAAGCGCTATTGAGAAGCCAATTAATTTTACGGGATAACTGGACAAGGATACTGTCTGACAAACTGTTACGAAGCCAGAAACAGGCTAGATGCAAGAGGGGGATCAATAAGTTGACCTTCTAGTAATCTTTGCAGATATCTTCACTTATTAGATGTCGCATTTTGGAACAGGATGCAATATGAATGATTACCACTGAGCTACGAGGTGGTGACTTTAACTTTGCCACCCATCTCTCTACCTCTTTTATGTGTGCAAGTAATTTATTTATTTACAGGCAAAAGTCAGTTATGATGGAGGAAACATCTCACGGGTTCTCCAGCTACTTCATATTAAATATATTCAAGACCTAAGAAAATTTAAATTTCCTTAATAGTTGTGTTAAACGTCAGTGTGTGATTAACTTGGTGTTATATCAATATTGATCTAGAAACTGAAAAATTATTCAAAGTTTACAAATATATCATTTACAACCAGTCCCTTAATAACTGTTTCTTTATTATATATGGTTCAATGGAAATGTAATATGAGTAAATTCCCTTAGTAGTTAAATAAAGATAAATATTTCCCCAAACAATATAATAAAGATCAAGTTAATTTAGTGAATTAAAAATTATTATTCTGACATTTAGCAGTACAGTCGCACAGGGCATCAATAAAGTGGCCTAGTAAATAAAATAAAACAAACATTTGTCACACCACAGGAATAGCTGTATCCTGTATCTTAAAGAAATGCAAGTAAAATGAATGTTTAGATCAGCTTGGAGTGTGATCGTCTATGGACTTACACGAGTAAAATCCCTTAACCCCAACCTTTGCACTCTAAGGGAGGGGATTCCAGTGCTAGGTAACTAGCAAACGGATATATTTAAAAAAAAAACAATATTTGACTCACTAATCCTCCTTCACTGCTGTAAGCATCCGGCTGCTACACTTGATGCTCTCCATGATGGCAGACTCCTCACTCTAAGATTCAGGACCATATGGACCATTGAACAAGACATCGACGGATACATTAACACCCCAGAGACCTTCACGATAATGATAGGATCAATAAATGACCGGAGTATACATCAGAACGCATGAACAGGAGACGGAGGCCAGAAACACACAGTAGAGGCAACAGCAAGTGAAATAGTACTTGCCTCATCAGGCAGGTATATTCTCAACTCTCGGAGATCCCATCAACAAATCAGAACCTGATTTCTGTAACTGATGAACGAATATCCAGGTTACATAGCAATGAAAGCTGGGGACATCAACACTCCAGAACTACTCAAACGGTCGCAGATGGTAGTCCCAGAATTTGACGGGTTGAAGAGGAGTTTATTAGACAGACAAATATTGGTCCAGTGGTAGAACAATGGACTGGTATTTAACAGACGCAAATTTGAATCTCCGAAAAACTTGTGGATTGTTAGAAACGTCTGTTAGGTTTCCATTCCTTATAGATGATTAGATGACGTTTGTTTTCCCTGGTTTGTACCTCTGTTGGATTCTCTCTAATAACGGCAGTATGGACGGTTGGTGCTTGTGTAAATCATCAACAGTCACATATGTGGCAGGTTGGAGACAATCTTATTAGGTAGATGTTGGTGCAATGGTATAGAGATGGACTGTCACTTAGCATCACCCAAGTTGAATCTCCCAGAAACCTCCAACATTACCATAAAAGGACAAGTAAATATGAAAGTCTCTCCACTGTGAGACGTTCTGCCTTTACTCACTTCCCAGTACAGTTACCTCTGCACTCTCCTCATTGCTTTGTATTCTGTAATCAGAGGACCTCAGCTGGAGGTCGAGATATACGTTTTAAGTATGGACGTGGAGGGGGTAGGTGTTGACGTGAGGAGAGCCATTCTGTATATTGTAGCGGATTACATTCATGTGTCTTGGAGTATGAGGGATGTAGTAGGGGAGGTGAGGGTTAGGGTGTTGGTGGCGCAGTTTTATCAAACAAAGTGTTGGAACGAAGTTGTATATGGTAGGGATTGGGGACGGACTTCTCCTGAGGCCTATAGGCACATGACTGTTGTGTTACTGTTAAGGGTTGATAGGGCGAGCGAATAAGAGGGCTGGTCGGGAGGGGAGGTTGTGGAAGGGGGGTGTCTCTTAGTATGGGTGGGGTGCATGATGTGTGGAAGGGTGTGGGTGATGGGTAGATGAGGAGAGGTTGGTAGCAGTGGGGGACTGTTTACCTTGGGGTTTTGGGGAATGCATTACTTCCTGGATTATGGGGCACAGACTAAAGACTTGAGAGAAAGGTGTTTTTGTATGACTGCCGACTTAAAAAAGGGGGGGTGAGGGTGTCAGGGGTAGTGTGAAGGGGGCTTTCACTATGTTTTGTGAAAAAGTGGCTGGGCTGGCGGTTAAGGTCAGACCGGTAGGCATAATAATATGTGAGCACGAGATTATAGAAGGGATGAGGGAGGTTACACTTTTTTTTGCCAGAATAACATGATTTTATTTTTGAAAAGTTTGAGCGTTGAATCAAATATATATTGTTAGATTGACATGTAATTGTAAAAATATTGAATAAGTTTTTGTATTGTATAAATATTTAATGTATGCTTAACACAATGAAGGACATAAGGGATAAGGAGGGTAAGCATTGTATATGCTAGGAATTGTATGGTAGAGGATGGGTGTGTGTAGGTTAGGTTTTGATGTTATATAATTGTACATCAATAGGAGTGAGAACATATGTTTAAGCTTTCAGTGGTTACAATTGTTCTCTTTGTTGATATTTTGTGTTTATATAGTATGAAATGTGTATATTGTACAAAGAGTAGCAAGTAATTTTTTTTTTATATTTTATTTAAAAACAGTACTTACAGGTACATACAAGAAGAGATACATCAGGAACAAAATATGTATGTGATAATAAAATAATTATACTCTGTCATAACCCTACACGTGAGTAGGAAAGAAATTTGACGTTTCATATTTGATGTAAACCCGTTACATCATAAGCCACAATTGAGGAAACAAAACATTCAAAACAATGATAAGTATAACAAAGCATAGTATTATGTCACTAACTACAAATTACAAACCAAGAACCCCCTCCTCCCGGAGCTACCGGACAACATGATCATGTGCTCTAGTAGCAGGAACCCTCCTGCAGCTCAACACCTTACATATCACGAGGGAAACCCCGACTTAACTGATTTGTGTTGAGAATGCCCAACAAAGCGTTTCTCAACATAATATATCATACCTTCGAACACAAAACATACACACCTAACCATGTGTACTTTAAATATGTTGATACCATTAGTGTAAAATACATTTACATTTTATTGAAAACGGTACATACAGGTATATACAATACGAGAAGAGAATACCTAATATGAGTAGAAATTATGTGCAACAATGCTTATTAATATTACATCACACCGACAACACCCCCCTTCCATAATACATTTACAAATCATTACCAACCTTACCATGTAAACTGTTTGACCATACATAGATGTTGTTCTTTTGATTTAGTATTTCATACAAGTAGGTCGAAACACATATCTGTTCAATACAAATTATCTTTGTCGACACTCGACTCCAGTCCAACTCGCATGTATGTTACATGAGGATCAAGAAGCACCTAAGTTTACGTCTCCGATCATTATGAAACATTCGAGGCGCTACCAAAATACTATTCTCCTACCACCGGCCTTGTTCATGGTGAGCATACCATCCAAGGTTAATTCCCATAACTCTCTACATGCTTTGGTGTGCTCCCTAACTCAAAACTAGGTGATCTTGTGATATCGTCAGAAAACCATAGGTTCTCTGTCATTAGATCACTTCTCCCCTAAATTCTCCCCCTTTACTAGGTACACAAAACACCTAACTAAATAACCTCAGTACATATTACAAGTATACATCTGAACACCTAGGAAATTTTTAACACATAACCAAGCAACACTAATAAGAATCATCTCCTAATTGTATACTATGTTCTATCCACCAGATAGACAACTTGGAAATCTCTCCATGATGTCAATTCACACAATCTGAGTCGGTCCTATGAAAGGTCACAAAAGTAACGCACTCAGAGAATAAAACCCCTATTGGCACATGGGGATGTCACTGCCTCTTAAATGTCTTCGGACTATGATAGCCCAGTTTGAATATCCAACTCACATACCTCTATACTACTATATATGACCGACCGTTCTCCATGCAAAATAAGTTTACTTTACACTTAATAACTAACAGTTCCACCGAAATGATAAAACCAAGCACTGTGTCTCCATTTTGAATCCCCCCCCAGTCTGAGTGAACGACCACACAGAGAAAACCTAACCCCGGACCTAATACAGGTCACCCTCCCTCGTCCTAGGCCACTCTCCACATCTTGCACACCTATTCACTAGCGCACTTCATACATAAAACGAAAAACACCCTCCCCCCTCCCAGGAGACCAGCCCACACGCTCCGTCATGGAACTATTCAACACGCAGTGGATGTCACAACCCCTTAAATACATCCATCGTTAGATGTCTATATCCCAACGAAAAGTCTCTCTCCTAGCTATGTCCCTACACCACACCTCACAATTTCTACATTTTGTTCTGTAAAAACGACACGCCAGTGCCCTGATGCGTGTCGCACTCCTAATCTCCCGCATTCCCCAAGAAACATATAAAAAGTCGAGCACCAAGTACGAAACTGATCGTTGGACCGCATCCGAACAACCCCATACCTCTAAACTTAACGCCCTAAGCATTGACAACCCCTCGCCGCCCACCCGTCGTAGGACGCCCTGAAACCAGTTCCTCACCCTTATTATTTCTTCACAAAAGTATACGACATGGTAGGCCGTTTCCGGCCATCCACACTGTACACAGTTCTGATCCCGAGTCAAACCCATAACATACAACTGCACCCTAGACGCTAGGATTCCATGAAGGAAACGGAATCCAGTTTCTCGAACCCGAGGTTGCAATCGCAATCTCCTGAACCAATACCAAATGGTCTTCCAATGGTAACCCGGATAAACCTCCTCACCAATGACCTCACCCACGTACAGACCAATGTTATCCAGTTTACATACCTCTACCCTTTTGGGGTCTTGCACCACCATTGGCTGCAACATGGCTTCACACAATATTAAATCCTTACCCACCCACCACCTTCTAACCTCTGTCATTACTGCATCAACCCTCGCCCCCCTAACTCCGCCCCGCTCCAGATATTCCTGCCGCACATAAATACCTATCAAACGCCTATGTACCGGTATTAACCCCATACCTCCCTTAGCTATTTTTGTCATGACGACATCCTTCCCCAACCAATGTCGACGGAATCCCCATATAAAATTCAATACTTTCCTCTGTAACCTCAGTACATCCTCTGGAAGCAAAGGATAAACTGCTGCAACAAACCATAATTTACTATATACAAGGACATTAACGACAATTACCCTCTGAAGTATTGTCACCTCACTCGGTTGCCATCCAGCCATTCTTCGAATGGCCACATCTAAAACTAAAGATGAATTAATTGTTCATGAAGACATTTCTTTGTCACAAAAATATACTCCACATATTTTAGGGCTCTCGACAGTTTTCCACCCATACTCCCTGCCCAAAGTCCCCCCTTCCCAGGACCCCACCTCCAAAAATTTTGATTTCTCCCTATTAAAAAGCATGCCTGACGCATCTCCAAAAAACCCTATAACCCTGTTAATGAACTCCAAGCCTACCCTACAACGCACCATTATGGTAGTATCAACGTATCCTATGATGCCCACCTCTACACCCTGTCCACTAAATCCCTGCCCCACTCCTCCGTTAACTAACCTATAAAAAGGGTCCTGCAAACAGGCAAACAAGAGCTGCGAGAGGGGACACCCCTGCTGCAGCCCCCACCCCATGCCTATCGCGGACCCCACCCTCCCATTCACCTGAACCCGTACTTTCACATCAAAATATAGCATATGCACCCATGACACCACTTCTTCCCCAAAACCCTGCTTTAATAACATTGCCAATAAAGTCTCCCTATCCACATTATCAAAAGCCTTTTCCCAATCCAATCCCACTACTCCGCCCCCATGACATTCCTCCACAAAACTTTTAATTCTACGATGGCCGACCCTCATAGACCATCCAGGAATCCCATATTGCCCTTCCCATACCACCTTATCCAACACCCGTTTCATACGATTATCTAAAATTCTTGCAAAAATCTTGTAATCCACTCCTAACGTAGGGAGGCACTGGTCAGAGAAATAGCAAACATCGAATTAAAACTAAAGGAATCTTACAGGAATCAAGAAACGCGGGAAGAACTAAAAGCCATAAATGAAATTGAAAGAAACCCAAAGTATTTCTTTTCTTATGCCAAAACAAAGTCGAGAACAACATCCAGTATTGGGCCCCTACTAAAACGAGATGGGTCTTACACAGATGACAGCAAGGAAATGAGTGAGTTACTAAAGTCCCAGTATGACTCAGTTTTTAGTGAGCCGCTAACCAGACTAAAAGTTGAAGACCTAAATGAATTTTTTATGAGAGTGTCACAGAACCTGGTAGACGCAAGCCTAGCTGACATTACCCTGACGCCACATGACTTTGAAAAGGCGATAAATGACATGCCCATGCACTCCGCTCCAGGCCCCGACTCATGGAACTCAGTGTTCATCAAGAACTGCAAGAAGCCCCTATCACGTGCTTTTAACATCCTATGGAGAGGGAGCATGGACACTGGGGTCGTCCCGCAGTTACTAAAAACAACAGACATAGCCCCACTCCACAAAGGCGGCAGTAAAGCAATGGCAAAGAACTACAGACCAATAGCGCTAACGTCCCATATCATAAAAATCTTTGAAAGGGTTCTAAGAAGCAAGATCGCCACTCATCTAGATAACCATCAATTACACAACCCAGGGCAGCATGGGTTTAGAGCAGGTCGCTCCTGTCTGTCCCAACTACTGGACCACTATGACAAGGTCCTGGATGCTCTAGAGGACAAACAGAATGCAGATGTTATATACACAGACTTTGCAAAAGCCTTTGACAAGTGTGACCATGGTGTGATAGCACACAAAATGTGTGATAAAGGAATAACAGGAAAAGTTGGTAGATGGATCTATAATTTCCTAACAAGTAGAACACAAAGAGTAGTAGTCAACAGAGTAAAGTCTGAGGCAGCTAATGTGAAAAGCTCTGTTCCACAAGGCACAGTACTCGCTCCCATCCTGTTCCTCATCCTCATATCGGACATAGACAGGGATATAAGCCACAGTGCCGTGTCTTACTTTGCAGATGACACCCGAATCTGTATGACAGTGTCCGTTGAAGACACTGCAAGACTCCAAGCAGACATAAACCAAATCATTAAATGGGCTGCAGAAAACAGTATGAAGTTCAATGATGAGAAATTTCAATTACTCAGATACGGAAAACGTGAGGAAATTAAAATCTCATCGGAGTACAAAACTAATTCAAACCACACAATAGAGCGAAAAACTAATGTCAAAGACCTGGGAGTGATCATGTCAGAGGATCTCACCTTCAAGGACCATAACACCGTAGAAATCGCATCTGCTAGAAAAATGACAGGATGGATAATGAGAACCTTCAAAACCAGGGATGCAAAGCCCATGTTGACACTTTACAAATCGCTTGTTCTATCTAGGCTGGAATATTGCTGCACACTAACTGCACCTTTCAAGGCAGGTGAAATTGCTGACCTTGAAAATGTGCAGAGAACCTTCACGGCACGCATAACTGCGATAAACCACCTCAATTACTGGGAACGCTTTAAGTTTCTAAACCTGTACTCCCTAGAACGCAGGCGGGAGAGATACATTGTTATATACACATGGAAAATTCTCGAGGGATTAGTACCAAACTTGCACACGAAAATCACTCCCTACGAAAGCAAAAGACTCGGCAGGCGATGTAACATCCCCCCAATGAAAAGCAGGGGTGCCACTAGCACGTTGAGGAACAACACAATAAGTGTCAGGGGCCCAAGATTGTTCAACTGCCTCCCAGCATACATAAGGGGTATTACCAACAAACCCCTGGCTGTCTTCAAGCAGGCACTGGACAGGCACCTAAAGTCGGTACCTGACCAGCCAGGCTGTGGTTCGTACGTTGGACTGCGTGCGGCCAGCAGTAACAGCCTGGTTGATCAGGCTCTGGTCCAACATGAGGCCTGGTCACAGACCGGGCCGCGGGGGCGTTGACCCCTGGAATTCTCTCCAGGTAAACTCCAGGTAAACATTCCCGATTCCTTTACCACCATCCCACAACCTCTCCCACCATAACCCAAAAGTCTTCAAAGCCTCTAAACCCTTCAACAATCTAACATTTAATTTCCAGTAGCTAGGGAAAACTCTAACAGCACCTTCCCATTCTAGAGCTACCAGCACGCCCCTATGGTCCGAGAAACCCAAATCCACGCATTCTACCCTTCCACTACGTATTAAATCAGTGATATACACTCTATCCAAATGCACGGCATAACCTCTCCGACAAAAGGTGAAATCTACATTCCACCCCCCACCCCCAATCACGTCAACATCCCCAACCGCCCGCAGTACATCCCGTAAAATCTCTAAGAGACATCCCCCTCCTCTTGGCTCAACATCCTTTACCCTGGTAACACAATTCCAATCCCCGGCAACCACGGAAACTAAAGGGAGGCCCCGTCTATTGGACGTCACTGGCATATACACACAAACAAAACCTACCTGTATATGCCCCCATGTTCCCACAACACGCACAACCTGTCCCCCACCTCCCCAATCCCATGCCAAAAGCGTAAAAGGACTGGTCTCCTGTATGCCTACCACAACCCCACCTTTGAAATTGTCCGAGTTCCCCATATAACATGTATACCCTTGCACTCGCAACTCACTTCCACACCTAAACTTATGTTCTTGCATAAAGAACACCTCAACATCCAAACGTCGTAGTGATACCTCCACCCATCGCCTCTTGACCTCTGTACGGAGGCCATTAACATTTATTGTAATGCACTTGAAGACAATGGCGGGTTTTTATCATTTCTCTTCCCTGCCGCTGACAAACCTGACTTGGACTTTCCACTATTACTTCTAATGGACTTCCCACCACTCCCACCTAACTTACCTAAGAGAGCACCCTTATCACCTTTGGCCACATCTGCCCAAACCTTTTTGCTTGACCTCTGGCCCGGAGTTAGAATGTCATCCTCCACGGGTGTACTTGGCCTCTTACGGGAAGCTCCCTCATACTGTATGTCACCCGCACCATCTTCCCTGTGCACCTTCACGTCAGCCTCTACCACAGACTTATGAGTTACACGCCTTCCCTCTGCACCCACACTACACACAAGTACAGTCTCCACCACCGCTGAAGTCACTGGCGTGGATAAGAAATCCACCGGCGATGGGCTGTCGAGGAGCCTCTGAATCTCGTCAAAACCAGGTAACACTATTGACGAGCTCAGCACCTCTTCCACCAAAGGTGACCCACCCATGGCACCACCATCTTGATCGCCTTCAGATGCTGGTGGCAACGTCGAGACGACTTCCTCTGCAGCCTCCACCGCTGCACTCCACGTCCCATTTGCAGGTAAAACCTTCAGAACATCCTCTACCACCGGTATGTCATCCTTCGGTGGGTGAACGCACTCGTCCATCACTACACTAGTTGTCGCTTCAGGTTGTTCCGTCCGCTGCTGCCACCTCCGTCGCTCGCAAGTTGTGGCCATATGGCCGGGGCCACCACACAGACGGCACATCCGTACCTGCCCTGGGTAGGTAATGTAGATTTGCATCCTGAATGCTTCCATAGTCACATACGATGGAATAGGCTGTCTCAAAGTCATTTTCATGGATAAAGACCCCCTAACATCCCAGCATAAATTCCTTGGGACCATCGCCCCACGTTGACAGCGTGTATAGTCCCGTAACGTCCAAACTCACGTCGTACATCAGCTTCGTCCGCTTCGAATGGAATATTATGAAGACGAATCCATGAGTAATGTGCCGAAACGTCGCGAAATCGCACCTCCAAGATATTGTTGACAACAATAGGCCGTTCTTGATACGTGTCTACAACCCTTTCATAGACAGCAGGTGACACAAATTTCACAAAGATTCTCGCATTACCATTCAGGGAAACGCCATACAAATCTTCGGTAGGTATCTTTAGAGTATCCCGAATGATGAGGGGTAAAACGACGTCGGCATTGCTCGGGTAAACGGCTCCTTTTAACAATTCCAAGCAGACGGTGTTGACTCTCCTCCTGTAGTTCGCCATTTTGTAGAAAACAAAGCTTCACCAATCAGTCACCAGGGGTCACTTGACGTGCACCTGGGACACCCACACTCTGTCAAGGTTGGGAAGCGACTAGTAGCAAGTAATTGGGGGTTTGCTGAATTCCAAATGGTGAGCACAAGTGAGTGTAGATAGGGGTGGGGGGGGAGGGACATGTGATAATGCCATAACAGAATTTGCATTTTGAGATGCAAGTTTGAATCATTGAAGGGTTTTTATAATTGTAATATGTACTGCATAAGGAAATGAGAATAAAGGTTAATTTATACAGTGTGAGTGTGAAGGAATTAAACAGTGAGCTAGGGTTTACAGTAATATATATAATTTTGTATATATTAAGTGCAAGTGATGTTTATAATGGCCATGTATCAATTGTCATAGGACTGCACCTTTGTAAATACGTATTTGTGACCTTGATGTATGAAGAATATTGGTTAATGTGTGGGTGGTGTTGGAAGGAGGTTACAGAGGTACATAGCTTGTGTTTGTCATACTATATATTGTGTCGGGTTTAATCAGTTTAACATTGAATAATTGATTGTTGCCTGTTTATTTGTTAAGATGTATTTTTGACATATGTAACATTGTACATAATGTTTTTATATAAAAAAAAAATATATAAACATAAATAGAAAAGTACATTGTTACATACCTTTGTACTATGGTTATAGGTTATATGGGACGGGGTATGTAGTGTAAAACAGATTCCATGTCCACATAAGGTATGAGTATTATATGGTATGAGGAATGTTGGGATTGGTAACTACATTGTATGTTAAAGTTCTTGGCCATCATGGAGTTTAATATATTGTATTGTATATATTGCTATAATTCTTAGGGTTGTGGTGACCTAATTGTCTCTGTTGTTTAGAACATTTATATTGAGATGACATGAATTCATATATTATATCCTGCAATCTGGCAATATTTTACGGCATGATGTAAACTTGTGTAATATTGGGTATATTTTTTTTTAAATTTTAATAAAAACCATATTATTTTAACATAACACATGAAGACATTGGAACACATATCATACAACTTGGAACATAACTCAGTGTCCAAATACAAAAAAAAAAACATATATACCACATGTACATGTTTATTTTATATTATAATATATTATAAAACACACCTGAGTACAACCAGTAACCAGGTACGCCATGCAAAAGAACTCCTCATTACATATCCCCACAAACAACATATATCATACCGGCATGTGCCTCTAAGGCTATCATCACGCACATAAACTTTATAACATGATACCTTATTCAATTATGTACAAATTACAAGGTATATATTACAATAATTAAACAAAACTATTTCCTCCCCTTGCCCCCCACCCCCTCCTTAGCACAGGACTTCCAACAATTATTACCCTCTGCAGAATAATATGAAACTTGAAATATTATAACTTATAAAGTATCATCCTATACCCTATCCTATACCCTATCCCTATAGTCTCCCTATAAATTGAAAACTTGCACCGTTCGTACACCTATTGCTTTTTGCACCTGAAGCACATAAAAACAAATTACCCGAAACACTATATATGACAAAAAACAAACCACCAAGGTAGATTACAACGTAATTAACAAATATATACAAATCATAACACACTATCACATTAATCTTTTAAAAATAATAACCCTCACATGCTAAATAAACTAACAAATGTGTACTAATATCATTAACAAAAATAAGGACATACAACTGACTCGCGTATATCATACCACATTGTTATATCGTCAATTAATTCATATATATGCTTATAATAAATCTGCTTACATAAATTAACATACTCATACAGCATTTCATCAAAACACATACAAATTATATAATACGATTACTATATATGAATGACCATGCTTAGGAACACGCCCACCATTATCAAAAATATCAGTGCCTAGATACCATCATTTATATATATCCTTGCACATTTAACTTAACATCATGGTTAACACACATCATATCGAAGGTCCATTCAAAACTGAACAGACACCGAAGACCTCACACACAACATACCAATTGAATCTTTCCAACACACACCAAGACACATAACATACCAAAGTCACTGTACATCATGCAGACGTACATGTACATACTATTACACATAGAGTCCAAAATAAAGATAACTTTTATAACTCTTATTATTACACAAAATTAAACCACTAATGCATTAGGACATATTCACACTATGTCACAACAAACCTGTACATTATGTTTTGTTGACTCTTCAGGCCTAACCACCTCTAACATTCCCCCCTCCCCTATTCTTTCATTCATTCACTGCTCTCCCTGTAGACACCCACTACCATGCATACTACTCCTAAGGTTCTTAGTCGAAATCGAACATTACCGATCGTCACCCGTCATTACCCCCCATCCCCCTATGATCCCATACATCCACCCCATACATCCAACCATCCAACCACCTACCTATCATCATTTTTCCGCTTACACCCTCAGAAGAACAGCCCCTATTCAGCTAGATACATTCCTCATTCCTAACAACTGCCCCACCGTAAAGTCCCTATAACCAACTGGAAAGGCCCTACTCCAAGCCAACCCATATAACACCTAATTCCTACATTTAGTCCTATACATAGTCGCAGCTATAGCTCTCAGCCTCACATCACCGAGTATCCCCCTCATCCCCCACGAAACATACACGAAGTCAACCGCCATGTACATCATTGCCCTTCTGACATCCTTATCTACCCCACCTATGTCCAAACTCAAAAACCTTAAGGGATGTATCCCTCCCCCTCCCGCCAAATGTATTAATTTTCCCAGCCACTGCCTTATAGCTCCCAGCCTTTCACAAAAGTAAACTCCATGATAAGCTGTATCTTCCTCACCACAACTAAGCCATCTCGCATCCCCAGTCAAACCCATTATATACAATACAGCCCGGGAAGCTAGAACCCCATGTAAAAATCTAAACATGGCTTCCCTCACCCTTGCCTTCAATCTCAGTCCCTGCAAACCACACCATATACCCTTCCAATCATACACTGGGAATATAGTAGTTCCCTCAATCACCTCCTTCCCACACTCAACTCTTCCCAACACACTTGCAATTACACTTCCCGGATTCCAGACTCCCATTAAGTTGCGCAACATGTCCCCACAACGTACCAAGTCATTCCCCCTCTACCATAATTGTAAATGCTGCATGACCTTCCCCACCCATCGTCCCCTATCCCCCCCTTAGTCATATAACAACATTTGACATACAGATCAATCAAACCCAATCTCCCACTGCCCACCGCCTTTACCACCACGTCCTTCCGCAACCAATGTTTCCCATACCCCCAGACATACCTCAAAACTTTCCTTACAAAATCCTCAACATCCTTCTTTAAGATTGGATAAATCCCTGCCACATGCCATATCTTACTATAAAGCAACATATTTACCGCAATTACACGCTGATGTATAGTTACATCACCCATTCTCCATCCACACATTCTCTGCATAGCCCCTTTAACAACATTCCCCGCATTAACCTTACGTGCCTCCCAAAATCATCCATGAACATTATACCACATACTTTCAATCGATCGACCACAGTCCATCCACACCTGTATCCCCATTAACCCACACCCACCCACTTTCCAACCTCTAACAAATTCGACTTAGCCCTATTTATGCCTTGCCAAAAATCCCCAGAAACGCATTCACACTTTGTAAGTCCTCCTCATCCTTGACCAATACCGTAGTATCGTCCACGTAACCAACTATTCCCGACGCACTTTCCACATCTCCCCCTTCCCCTCCCACTCCAATCCTAACTAGACTATACAAAGGGTTTTGTAGACACCCAAATAAAATTTGCGACAAGGGGCACCCTTGCTGCAAACCCTTCCCCATACTTACTTCCCCACCTATCATCCTATTCACTTGCACTCTCACTCTCGCTTCCCTGTATAATGTCTCAACCCATCCCACTATTTCTTCACCAAAACCTTGCTTTCTCATTATACTCCACAACATTCCTCTGTCTACACTATCATACGCTGCCTGCCAATCTACTGCCAAGACTCCACCCCCCTCACAAGCATCAATGAAGTTTCTAATCCTCAATAGTCCCCTTTGCTTTCTCATTATACTCCACAACATTCCTCTGTCTACACTATCATACGCTGCCTGCCAATCTACTGCCAAGACTCCACCCCCCTCACAACTATCAATGAAGTTTCTAATCCTCAATAGTCCCCAGCCATACGAACCAGCACAACTACCCCTGTGCACTGAGTTACCCCCATACATCCATTCTCATTCATACTATTCAACAAACGTACCACACATTCTTTGAAGACACTCCAGTTTGCTACATAAAAATCCTTCGGCAATCCATCCAGTCCCGGCGACTTACGTTTACTCATGCTTTGTAAGGCGACCCATACCTCTTCCTCACTTATAACTCCTTCCATCGCTTCCCTATCTTCATCATATAACACCGGCACTACACTTTCCAAAATAATCCCCTTCTCCCTGTTCCCACACACATCAGCTTAAAATAACCTTCAAACCATTTTCCCACATATAAACTCATGGCCTCAGTTGAATGCATGATTTTCCCTTTTCTATACCCATCCACATCTTCGTTCACCTCCAGTTGCGTAACCATCATCCCTTTCCTTCTCTTACGATAGTTCCTCAAGACACACACTGATGGCTTATCCCCCATAACGCCTCCTCCATGCCCCCACGCACACGTATCGCATCAAATCTTTCATTTTGAATATCCCGCAACCTATCTTTGATTTCCTTCATTTCCACCATGTGCCTATCCGACCTGCCCTCACAGCAAACAGATAACTGTCCTTCCAAGTACTTTTGCAACCCATACTGCCACTGTGCTTCCTCCCTACCTCATACCCTATAATAAGTCCTAATGGCAGGTTTCGCCACATTCTCCCACCATGACACTATATCCACTTCCAAAGTACATTTTCCCATAAACGCCCTCACCATTCCGGACACCACTTCCATTCCCATCCATTCCAGTTCCACCAAAACACCCCTGTGATCTGAAAACCCAACATCCACACACTGAACTACACCAACATTTATCACCCGTGAAACATATATCCTATCTAAACGTGCAGCATAGCCTCGCCTCACAAATGTATAATCAACCCATCCACCTTCCCCCACCATGTCCACACTTCCCAACACATCCCTTAAGACACTCAACACACAACCCCCACCCCTAGGTTCCACATCTCTATGTCTAATGATACTATTCCAGTCCCCTCCCATTACCACAACCTCAGGTAACCCATGCAAGAAATAAATTAATTGACTCCTCACAAACTCCTCCTTAACACTCCAATTACTGGAGGCTGGTAAATATACCCCAATAAAAGTAACCCTCACTTCCCCCATACCCCATCCACCCTTACCACCCTCCCCTCCCTTCCCTCCTCCCAAGCCATCAACTGAAAAGGGCTGTTCTCCTTTACTAATACCGCCACTCCACCCTTAAAAGACCCTGAACTCCCTGCATATACACAATAACCTGGCACAATAAAATCTCTGCAACATCCACAGCATACCTTTTCATACTCACCTGTATCCACTTCCTCTAACCTCAGACATTGCTCAATTTACATTTAGCGTGAGACTCCTGAATATATTAGAGGTGGTTTGCCTTTAGACCTGACAGATCTCTTCCCCTCAGGTTTCAAAGCACCCTGTCCTGTACTATTATCCTTAGCTATGTCCTGTACTCCTTGTACCCCACTGGACCTTTGCACACCTGTTGATGACCTTTGCAAAACGTCCGCCGAAGCTTTTTTACAATTTCTCTGAGCTGGGGTAAGGACATCGTCCTCCCCCAAAGCCATGGATCGCTTCCTAGAATCAGAACTAACCTCCATATCAGTTCCCCTATCTTCATGATGTACTATTACCTGTACCTCTTGCAAATCAAAATTGGTAACCTCAGGACTGTTGTCCCCCAGTCCATCCACCACACACAGAATTTCCTCCGCCTTCTCTTCTGAGCACTCCGCCACCTGACTTTGTGAGCTGCCCAGCAGCCCACGCAGCATCTCAGGTATTTCTGCCTCAATACCTAAATCCAGCTCCACATCCTCATCCTCCACTTTCCTCTCCATTGACCTTTGCGTGTCAACAGGTAGCGTCAGACATGCATCCACCGACTCCTGCACAATATCACTCCACCTTGCCGATTCGACCACACCCACTCCATCCTGCTGCCTCTGCATTCCTTCATTTTCAACCTCAACAGTATGCCTCTCATCCTGACACCTTCCCTGACGCTGATCACACGCAGCTACTATGTGCTCAAAAGAGCCACATATACGACA